>BSXT01000569.1:0-51287 GCA_030267785.1 Phytophthora fragariaefolia | reverse complement strand
AGCGCTGCGTCTGTCTTAGAGCCGCTGTGGGCACTGGACGACGGCTGCAACACAGATGAGGTGCTGCTGCTGGACGCGCTGGACTTCGTCGAGCTGGCCGAGCTGGACTGGGACGCTGCCGCCTCGACACTTGCGGACACCTGCGACAGTGATAGCACTGCCCACACCGATGACGGCGCGGCTGATCTGCTCACGGAAGACGACGTCGCCGCCGTGCTCAGTGACCTGGACGCCGTGCAGGCGCTGTCGGATTGTGAGTTAGACTCTCTACTGGGAGGGGCTTCCGAAGTTGCCTTTGATATTAACATCCATAAGTGGACTTAAAACGAATATAAGTTTTGATGGGGGGCTAACTGGGGAAGTATTAAATTGATGACGAAACTTTGGGGGAAGCTACCCCATTACGATCTTTTAATAAATTAAGAAGAAATTTGTTCATTGGTTTGGTTCGTGCTTGAGGTTTGCTGTATATTCTGAGAGCTTCGCTTTTGTTCATAGACTTTATCATCTCCAACCACTGCTTTACCAAATACTACCTGGAAGTAGATCATGACGCACCTGTGGTGCTGTCTTTGCGCTTCGATAAGCGTAGCGGTGTAGAAGCACTTGACACCACAATGCCTGCGTCAATAGTCAAAGTCGTCATTCTCAGTGTAATCGTCCTCGGTATTGCGCCAGCGACGCCTTGCACCAATCTACAAAAACGCAAAAACACGCAGGGGCACTCTGAATCCTATCCGAAAATACCACAACAAACATTGCTTCCACGTACCTCGTCAAGGTCGTCACTGTCGGCCAGAGACTCGTCCGATGACTCTTCGTCAGGGTAATCGTTCGCGACATGGTCCTCATCGTTCGAGTCCTCGCTCAATCTACATTGATGCCAGCATAGACAACATCAAGCGTCAAAACAAATTCAGCAGAAGACGCCATCGCCAGCAACCCGCCGTCTCTCAGCATTATGGTTTTTAGATTGGTCCCGTTTGCGCTCGCGCGCGCCTTAGCGGACCCAGGGATATCTATACAGGCATGCGTACCCATCCACTTCTTCGTTGCTATCAATGTCCGATTCCAGCATGTACTCCTCCACCTCGTCGCTCGGTTCTTCGGATAACCACCGATGCACCTCCGAGCTCACACTCACAACGGGTACACCGTTTACACTTTTTTGTTCAGAACCATCCTCTGAACTTGCAGCGGTGTCATATGTACTATCTCGTGCCTCGCTTGCGGAGATATCAACGCAGTAGACGTCGTAAACGTAGTCCTTTTCCTGCTCAGCCTCCTCACATGCCCGTAATGCCGTCTCAACATTAGCGTGACCCCCACGCATTGCAAAAGTTGCCGCAGTAGCTCCTTCCCAGTCTTGTTGGAGAACACTTGCCGTGCCGGAACGCAATAACACTTCAATAACATCACTGCGGCCGTGCACCGCCGCCGCCATGAGAATGGTAGTTCCATCCGCTGGTCTCTGAAAGGCTACCGGGTCCACACGGAGTTCCGGGCGTCTAGCATGATAAATCTGAAAAAATGTGGCAAAGTCGTTGGATCGGAAGGCGTTCCAAATAGCCTCATCCAGTTCGCGCTCGTGCGGATTCAGCACCCGCGTCGGTTTCAGGCGCGCTCCATTCACCGTGACCAAGTCCGCTTTGGCCTTCTCCACAAGCGTCTCCTCTTCCTCCTTCTCCTTGCTGGGTACCGTGGATACCTGGAGGTCGACCATCCTGATCCCGTGCAGCTCCATCGTCTGTTTCTCCTTGATCCCCACGACGGGCTGGAGACCTCTAGACTTGAGCGCGTCCTCCTTGCGGCGCGCCTTGGAGCGGTTCTGCTGCTGCTTGACGCGCTGCTCCGTCTGCTTGGAGGCTGCTGTCGTCGGGTCCTTCTGGAACACGGACGCGATCGGCTTCTTGGCCAGCATGTCGGCGCGCTCGTCCTTGAGCGAGCGCGCCTTGCGCTTGAGCCGCTCCGTCCACTTGGCGCGGCCGGGCGCGATGGGCTCCTCCATCGTGTCGATGTGCTTGAAGACGAAGCGCTTCTCGCTGGTGGACAGCTGCATGAAGGCCTGCAGCAGGTCCCCGGCCTTGCTGCGCTTGGCGTCAGGCTCGCTCTGCACCACGAGACACTCCATCGGGTCGTCCGTGCGCTTGCGCTTGAGCCGAAGGAACACGAACGACGGCTTCTCATTGGCTTCCACCGTCTTGGGATTCGACGCGCGGGCTGCGCGTGCGGCGGAGGCCGCCGGCGCGGCGCGCGCAGGTGCTGCAGGTGTCGGCGCCTTGTCGTCCACCATTAGTACAGTATTGCGACTGCTTACTGCTTTAAGGACGGAAGTTAAGCGGGCAAGGTGTACCGTTGTTAGGGTACGGGTGGGTTTGTGTATTGACATGTCTAAAACTCTTCTTTTTTTTTGCTAAAAGATGCGAATTATGCTTGGAGGTGCTGTTATTATAACTGATATATAGCTGATATCACTTGCTCCTGTAAGCACTCAGTCCACAGTGGACTGCTGCAGACTCGAGACTAATGGCCGATCTGTTTGCATTTAGAGCACCAGTCTGCGCATGGGTCCGAGTAATTTCTCGAGTTATGCACGGTCTGCTGTACCTGCGCACAGAGACACAGGCCGTCAGGGGCTGCAAAGCATGTAGCCCTTGGTCGCCGTCGCTGAAGGTTTGCTCCTCTACTGGCGACGCGACGGGGGGCGGTAAACCCGCAGCCGAGATGAGGATTGCTGCCCGACGTGCAGAATCGTTTGTGGGAGTCGTGCACGCGCGAACAAACTGCGTCTACGTTTGGGCTAACGCTATTGGAACTATTGTACCTGTTCGCGTGTTATTTAACACTGCAGTAGTTTCATGGCAGCACCTTTTAGCATAATGGGAAAAAGAGCACCTTTTAGTAAAAGCCCATTTACATGTAGACGAATGGCATGGAGTGCAGCCATGTCGAGGATAGTAAAAATAGGGCGATGGGGGGGCTATCAATAGCGAGTGTGCTGGTTCTGGTGGGCACGGGGTGTGGATGGATTGTGCCACAATTGACGAGGAGTTTTCCAGCTGCCCGGGCCATGAGTGCGGCGGTTGTCGATGATCTGCGCCACGAGATGGACGAGAACGTGGTCGCCGCTGTGCCGACCAAGCGCAGGACAAGCGCGGGAGGACCCAAAACGAGTGATGTCAAGGCGAGCTTCCTCATCCGGACGCTGCCCAGAGACTGCAATCCGACTCCAGTTCCTGCGGGAGGGATGAGTGCAAGCGCGTCGGGGTTGCTGTCTCCACTTGTGAGCAAGCTCAGTAATCGGCAAGAAGCAGAAGTGGAGATTCTGCAGCTAGATAACCCGTTCGATGACATCACGGAGGAAAAACTGGTGGGATGGTAGCTCTGTTTGATATTGGGAATTGCGGCGGAGTGCTTACATGTAGTGCTGCCATCGATACTGTAGAAGCAACTAACAGGCAGTCAAGACCTCGAGACAGTCACTTCGCTGCAGATTTCGGTTGACTCTTCGAGACAGTCCGTGGAGGTGGTCGGAGAGTTGTTACCGTCATTGCAGCGACTACGTTTGCAGCAAAGCACACTCAGTAGCTTCCGGGATCTTGGAACGTCTCTCAGATCCCTGCGCAATCTTTGGGCAATGCACTGCCAGATATCCGACCTGGATGGTATCGGGGCATTGGTGAATTTGCAGGAACTGTATTTGCAGCACAACACCGTATCTGATATGAGCCCTTTGGCAATGCACGAAGAACTTCGTGTAATTGGTAAGTATTAACTCATTGGCAATTACGAAATAGTGTTTAGGCTCACTGCATTACTTTTTTGTTGCCCTAATACAGATTTGGAGGGGAACTGCGTGGCAGATATTGGGCAAACTGAACAACTAGGTAAGCAAGTGTTTTTCTAAATGATACTGCTGTTGGCGTCTAACTGTATATTCTTTCATGGGCAGCATTTTGCCCACAGCTGACGTCGCTGAATCTGACGGGAAACCCAGTTGAGAGAGTCGAGAGGTACAGACAGATCGTCACCAATTTTGTACCACAGCTTGTTTCATTGGATGATCGAGCGTTCTCCGAGAGCGAACGAGCGAGGCTTTCAGACACTGAAATAGATTCTGCCATTCGGAAATACCGCGAGCAGCTCCAAATCGAAATGTCGAGTTGCGAGTCAACCAATAACTTGCGAACCATGGGACCGAACGATACTATTAGTCCACGCCAGCTTTCAAATTCGTCAAGTACTACAGGTCTGAGCGGAATACCAGTGGAATCCCCCGTTACTGAGGACTCTGGCAGCCGTCTTACTCACGGAACAGATATTGTATTCGCTGGAAATGTTTCTAGTGCTTTGCGCAGGCATCGTTACGAAGCTGAAGCCGGGTCAACACTTGATCTACGTAGCTCATCTGGGTCCTATTCGGAAGGTTCTGCTGGTGCTAATGACTCGCGCCCTTCTTCAAGTCACGGACTCCTTGAGCGTCCAAAGACACCTGGACGGCGGATTTCCATCACGGACACACTGGATCGAGCGAGAGAACTCGACACTCACAAGTACAAATCGCGCGATGCTATCCTCGACGAACTGAAGTCGTGGCAACTAGACAGTGTTGGTACTTCCCAAATTGGCGTTCCTCGTGACACAGATGAAGCGCTTTACATGGAGCTGGATAATCCATCGGAAAGTAGTAGATCTCGCAGAAAGGGAAGCGTTGATGCCAATAGAAGTGATATTGCCGCTACTAGGGCACAACTGGAGCGCAGACCCAACGCTTCAGCTGGAGTGCTAAGAAATGGTGTCAACGTTAGAGAAGCTTTCGTCGGGATGGCAACCAGCACAATACGACCAAGCTCTCGAGGAGTATCTACCAGACAACGGGCCTCGCATTCCAGCACTTCACGCGTGGATATCCTGGTTTTAGAAGGTGGCGACGACACAAAGCGGCCATGCTCCCCGACGAAAACGCCTAGAGGGATCTACTCAACTGCATCAAGTTGCACAACAGCTTTGGGTCACCATCATGAATGGAATTTAGAAGTTCTCTCCCCAAAGGTTGACATCACCACAGCAAAACGCCATCTGCCTTCTTCATTGAGCAGTAAACAGCAGCTCGAGCGCTCTCAAAAGCGAGGTTATGACAAGACAGCCGATGATGATCATTCAAGTGATAGTGACGCCGACGATGAGTAAGTATCCCGTGAGTATTGAGCTTGCTCGTTTGCTCGTTTAGTGTGTGGTACTGGTCAATACATGCTACATGTATCTGCCTTAGCTGACACTTTGCATTTTGTGACCACTTCACTTAGATTGCGTGTGTGTCCAACGGTTGCGACAGAGTTCGGCAGCCCAACTACAGTGCCAAAGACCGCTTTTTTCAATGTTGCGGAAAGTTTGAATGCAATTGAGAAATGGAGGGACGAAATGGAGTATGACGCGGAAGACACCGCTATATTAAGTATTACCAGTCTTCAGCAAAGCTGTCTTTCACCGCGTAATGCCGCTGGGTGTACTAAGGATTCCATGAGCAGCTCTAATGGAAGGAACAGCTGCACCAGTGGTAACCAGCAGCACTCGCCTACGAGGCAGCTACTTCAAGACGTCAAACTAGTTCTTGGGCCAGGTAATCGCGAGAGCGACAGCCATAACATTAAACTCCTAAGAGAAAAGCACGGTCAACTCAAAACCCGCGATGGCTTCCGATCGTACTTTCGCGGCATCGAAGAGGTGCGCCTGGAGGGTATTCTACATCAAGCGTTTCCAGATCATGACAAGGTGCAACGTCGAATGCAGCTCATGAGTGGGTTCTTCCGCCACGAATTACAGTGATAAGGAAACCAATACAGCAAAAGTAGTGAACATGCACGACAGATACAGCCCGACTGACGCTTGTGAAGTGGCCACCGGATGTATTAGGAAATAGGACGCCTAGTACACTGTGTTTGTTGGCAGCACTTGTCTGAACAGCGCCCCCGCATCTGCTCGTAGTTGGACGAGCAAGTGGTTCCAACCAAGTTGCAGACGATATTTCACCTCTAATATGGCGCAATTTACGAGCGGTAGTCCGCGTTAATGGCCACATACTCGTGGGTAAGGTCAATGCCCAGCACCTGAGTCTCCTCGGATCCAACACCCAAGTCAATCTCCATCTGCCATTATCACAAATAAAGATTACTCTTAGAATATCCCCTAGTGAGTGGGCAACCGAAAGCCATGAAAAGCGCTTACCTCGACAAACTTTCCGTGGGGTGGGTAGTTGTGCGAACTGGCGTCGAGGCCACCGCGGGTAGGCTCGATCAGCATTGCATCGCGCATGTGCGCCACAAGCTTGGCCTCAATCTCGTCATTGAGCACCATTTCACCGTTCTCAAAGATGACAACGCCACCCATACGGATCTTCATGCGGCGCTGAATGTCCACGTCCTTGTGGTGCAAACCCATGTACTTACCGACAGCCATAACAAGACGGCCCACGTTGGGGTCGTTACCGGCCACGGCACACTTCAGTAGCGGCGAGTTCACCACCGACTTGCCCACGCCCTTTGCCATCTCCTTCGTCACGGCTCCGCGCACGCGCACGCGCATCACGTGGTGCGCACCCTCACCGTTGCGCACAATGTCCTCGCTCAGTCCCAAGCACACCTCGTGCAGCGCCTTCTTGAACTCGTCAAGCTTGTCCATATCGAAGGGGATCTGGTCGGACGACACGAGCGTCACCGTGTCCGACGTGCTCTGGTCCGTGTCCACGCTGAGCGAGTTGTACGTGTCGCCCACCACCTCGGTCAGCAACTGGCGGAGCACGTCGCGCGGAATCGACAGGTCTGCAAGAACCAGCAAGGCATTAGCTTAGGTCAACAAACCTCAGTTCGTCACTGTCAGCGCATCCAATGCTCACCCGTGAGGATGTACGACAGCATGGTGGCCATGTTGGGCTCGATCATGCCGGCACCTTTGGCGATGCCTACGATGCGGCCGCCGCACACGTCCATGGAGCGGATCTTGGGGTACAGATCTGTGACCACCGAGCAGCACGAGGAACGTCAGCACACCACGAGCTCCACGTACGACAAAGAAGGCTCTCGAACTCGGCCGACTCACCCGTGGTCATGATGCCCTCGGCAGCCGGCAGTACCGAGTCGGACTGCAGGTTGCTCACAAGCTTGGGCAGGTTCTCGACCATGGCGTCGACGGGGATGCGCCAGCCGATGACGCCCGTGGAGCAGGGCAGCACCTGGGCGCCGCCGTCCAGGCGCAGGTGCTTGGCCAGGTTGTCGCAGACCTCCTCGGCATCGGCCACGCCGCCGCCGCTGGCGCAGACGTTGGAGATCTTGTTGTTGACGAGGATGGCGCCGATCGTGGGCTCGTGCAGGCGCTTGCGGCCCACGAGCACGGGCGCGCCCGGGAAGGCGTTCTGCGTGAACACGGCGGCGAAGAGCGGCGTGGGCTTGACGGGCTTGATGAGCGTCATGGTCATCTTGGCCGGCAGGTGCGGCGCCTCGCGCGGCACGAAGTCGAACTGGGTGGTGGCCACGGAGAAGCCCCAGGGCAGGCGGCTCTGGTGCGTCTGCAGGTACTCGGTGTACTCGTGGCGCGACTCGAACACGAACGGGTGGCCGTGCGTCGACATGCAGCGCGTCTGCAGCAGCGCGCGCGAGCGCGAGAGCTTCGACAGGCGCAGCAGCGTCATGGAGGGACCGGGGGCGGGGGAGGAGCGGGGCGGCGCGACGCGCTCGGGGGGCGCCGGGAGACTGCGGTGCTGACCAGTTAAACGGATCCGCTCGCGGTCGGAAGATCGGCCAATCACCGCGCGCTCTAAACGTTTGGTTTGGTTTACGTGCTGCGGCGGCGGGAACGGGCTGAGCACTCGGGGGGTCACACTGCAGGTTTGTGCCCATTGCAGCCAGCTGAGTGTGGATTAAATTTGTGGGGAAAAGCTGTCGGACGCTTCGAGACGTTAGAACGTGGTGCCTTTCAACGGAAGCACTGTACAGTGTCCATGGCATGCTGCAGTCAAGTGTTGAGACAACCTCGCAGTTAAGGCCTTGCGAACTTCAGCTCCCGCCAGAAGCTGAAGGAGCCTCCTGCGCTCGCAGTGCTCGCGGCGCGTGAGTCACGACCGGCCGTTCATGGGCGCGCTGGAATCCGTCCGAGGATAGCAATGTCTGGAATGCACCACCCATTGTGGAAGTGGAGCTGAGCACCACCAGTCCGCCACTACAGTTAGTTGCTGAATACTGAAGGCTGACGATATAACGCTTCGGCTTCCTGTGAATAAGATTCACACGCACCTGCACTGCAGCCTTCAATGCAGTCAGTCAGTCAGTGAGGCTGAGTTAACGTTAAAATATGCAATAAAAATCAACACGACGTTGAAGTGGTTGCGGCCAACTATCACACGCTAAAAGTGTAAATACCATATTACGTTCCCAAACTTCCACAAAGCACTTGACGCCAAGCACAAGCCCATGCCGGACGGCAACGACTCGGAGACCGCGTCGGACGCGCCGCTGCCTCCCCCGCCGCCGCCGCCGCCGCCGCCGCAGTCCGAGGACGAGCTCAAGCGCAAGCCGCGGCCGCAGTCGCAGCCGCTCAAGCCCAAGCGGAGACAGGACTTCCGCGAGATTCTGTCCGTCTTCCACGACGAGGCCATGGACGCGGCGCGCGTCAAGCGCGTGTGGGGCGCGCTCTGGCAGGCGACGCTGGCGGAGATGCAGGAAGACCACAAGCGGCGCCGCCAGCAGGAGCAGCACGGGCTCAAGCGCAAGAAGGACGAGCCCATGTCGGTGCGGGGCTCGCTGTCGCGCCACGGCAGCGCCACGCAGGATCACCTCAAGCGTGCGCGGCAGGTGAGGAAGGGCATTTATGCTCTGCAGTTGAAAGTGGTTGGCGCAGTGTTTGCTGATGTCTGTGCGCTCTTAGGGCTCTTCGGCAAGCACGGACTCGTCCGAGTTCAACAAGGCCGGCCGACTCGGAGGAAGGTTCCCCAAGAACGCGCCCAAAGGCTCTAAGCTCATGCAAAAGTTCGGTGGACGTAGTTAAGTAAATATATGGAGCTGGGAAAGGCCTCAAAGCTCTGAGGACCGTCGTTTCCGCGGCTTCTCGTCGTCTGGAGCTTGATTTTCGCAGAGCCGATGGCCGTCGGGGCTGAAAGGAGCCACGACCGGAGACTGGAGACTGAAGCTGCCGCGAGACGTACTGAGGGCGTTGCTGGTTCGGCGACGTGATCTCGGGGATGGGGGCTCATCATCAGTTTGAAGATGGATTCGCTTGTGTTTTTTTGTGAAAACGCCCCAAAAACAGATCCGAGAGGACGCTTCCCCGTTACGAACCATGACTCCGAAGTCCAGCGCACAACTCGGAGTTGCTTCTAGGAGGCCGTGCTTGTTCGTCTTTTCCAGCTCCATGGAGTTGCGAATAATGCTCTTTGCTCGTACGGGGCAATTCAATAGTACTTCTAGGTCTGATCGTTCATATCGTGGCTCGCGTAGTTGCTGTTGCTGCGCCCGAGTGCTACTCACCAGATCCTGCAGTGTTGGCATTGATTTAGTTGTCGCGTTTTCTGCCTGAATACTTGCATTTTGTTGTTGATGCCTCCGTCGTCTAACCCATGCAATAATGCGACCATAGTGAACGAAATAGAACGTTTTAAGCGCACTGTATAGCAAGAGAACCCCTAAACTTGAACCGATAATACGCACTAGAGGTCCGTACTGTACCCAAAGTACTTCAGCTGGTGTGATAACAACCGAGTCCAAGCCCGGATTAAAACTATTACTGTGAGCAAGAAACCCCTGGAATGACGTGAAGTCGTATAAGCGCTGGCGTTCAAGTGTCCATTTGATCTCGCACATCGAGAAAACGCGTTGCCGCAACATAAACGATACTATCGCCACAATGGCTAATATCTCCAAGCTTGTTAAATATGTTAGGCGGGCAATTCGGTATGCACGCTCCTCTTGTGCAGCGACAAAGAGGCTCCATAGGCTATTCACGAGTAGCAATAGCAACACCCACACACGAATGCTGCTCATATAGGCTTGCAGTTTCTGTGTAAATGAATCACTCCAAGTCCAAACGACTGAGTTTGGCTGAATGATTTGCCACGAAAGTAATTGGGATACACATGTTGCAGCTACCACGCGCGGGTTTCGATACAGAGATCTTGAGAAGAAAGAGTAAAAGAAGTCCTCGTTTAGAAGTGCATCGTTGTCTGTTGTATTTGTTTTTGAGGCGTATGCGCTAAAATTTAGACAATCTTGTAACTGTTGAAGAGGGGCATCCAGTTGCTTGCCTGATGCCCCCACAGAGCCGAATGAAGATCGACGTGTGCTGAGTCTACTACTAGTAGTAGTATTGCTTTCTCTTTGCGACAAACG
This sequence comes from Phytophthora fragariaefolia, assembly GCA_030267785.1. Taxonomy (NCBI): domain Eukaryota; phylum Oomycota; class Peronosporomycetes; order Peronosporales; family Peronosporaceae; genus Phytophthora; species Phytophthora fragariaefolia. The sequence goes on along the minus strand of BSXT01000569.1, from coordinate 40,914 downwards.
CTCGCGTATCGAAGAAAGGTGACGTACAATCCTGAGATTGCGAAAGTGGCGTGCAGTTGGGTAAAGCACCCATGCCAAAACCTCGAGCGAGCTGAAAAAGTGAAGCAGAAGTAGACTGATGTCTATAACTGCTAAAATTACGTATAATTGACCAAACGAGCTGAAGTTCGCTGTGGTCTGTGTTGTTAAGTAAGTGCCATCAGAGGAAGTTGCAGAACGCTTTGACCCGGGAGTCGACCCCACAAGGAAGTGGCTATACGTATTTTGGCGAATCCCCCACCGGATATTCATCCATTGAATAATGTCCATTGTCAGCCATGCCTCATGCAGTAATCGATGTACACCTGGGTGTTCAACCCCCACAAAAGCACTACGATGCTGGCTTGGACTTCCGCAGACATACAGATTCGGTACGTGTTTTACTTCGGTTTCTCCTTTTGTTAGAACAGAAGCCTCCACCTGAAAACCTTCACCACACGTAACCCTGTAAAGCGGAATGCTGAAGCTTAATAAGCCGAACATTTCCAGCAGCTCCTTTTCAACAGAGCTGCCTACCGGGGCCATTAAACTCGCAGTAGCATCCGTTGCTGAAAACACGTAGCGATGATTAAAATTTGCAACGATTTTCTCCTGGCAAATTGGTGGTCTCCGCGATACAAATAATAGCGAACAGCTCGCCCATGCTATGGCATCTGCACGACTGTCCGCTATCACCACTAACGAAGACGCCATTTTTGTCGCATTCGTCTCCGAATCTCCGTTCAAACGACAGTTGCGTAACAGTGCGCTTAAGAAGAAGGTGCTCCCAGGCGAGGAAAATGGCGTGATGGAATCACAACGAGAGAGGAAAGATGACCAGCCCGATGTCATTGTGGTGTTATTTGATGCAGTGGTTGATGGTATCACCGGCGAAAGTTGGAGGTATGCTGTACTACCCATTCGAAAACTGTACGAATCGGATGGGCCAACCCAGATCAACTTGTACATGGAGTCACGAATATCGAGCCCAAATAGGATAAAAATCATGGCTAGACTCTTAAGTACAGGAGTCGCGTGCTTAAGTCGCTGCCACCACGTGGTCCGAGTCCGTTCTTGCTTCACAAACAACGGCGGAGGGATGTGAACTGTATTACCCACTTTCATGATAGCTCTACCCTCTCAGCCACAACAGGCGGACCTAGTGAGACCGTGTTGTTCAGGGAATGCACGGCAAGATGTCACGTGGTCAGATCACGTTGAAAAATAGGCATGGAAACAGAACAACCTAAATATATAGCCATATAAATACACGTAGTTCGAAGGAAAACGTCATGAACATCTTGCGTCTTGTATGGATCTACTCCTGTAGGCTGCACCCCCGTACGCTAAAATGGCACAAACACAAAACCCAAGTGGCAGGCCCAGCATGCAGTCAGCAAGTTGCACGAAGTATTATATCCCATCTGTCCGATATTATTACTACTAGTATAAGCCATTAAATGCATTAACTCAAGTTAAACTTTTAATTTAGGCTGAGAAAACTCCCCATCTTTCTGTTGCAGTTTTCTTCCCTTGCCCGAGAAAGAGAACTACTACATAGTAGATTCCGATGGTTAAGCTAGGAGGTTTATTTAGAGTGAGCATTGGGTTTTCAGTGGTCATACGAGAAAGAAAGGCAGGGGAAAGTTAAAGTGGCACAATTTGGTCATTGGCACAAGACCTTCTTGAATGTGACGACAAAGGCTTTCACTTGTCATCCGTGTTACTTGGTGGCTTCCAGTATCCCTCCATTTAGTCGTAAAGATACTTGGACGCAGTTTTCTGAGTTGTTGAAGAGGCGTGATGGTCGCCTCCGCCAACGTCAGATCCGCGCTTTATACAGTAGTTGTACAAGTTATCATCTTTGACATCGTTGGGACCGATTTCGCAAATGATCGTTACGAACTACAGAAACCGCAAAGCGATGCCCGGACAACAGCTCCTCTGGAACTTTCAACCGTTCCAGCACTTCGTTCGAATGTCGCTCGAATGTTGCTTGTGTCGGCTTCAAATAGTCCCCGTTGAGCTTCCAGAGTCAGCTTCGCTAACTGCCTCCCTGTAAAAGATACGTGCTTTACTGTTCTGAGCTATTTGAATCACTGTGTGGGGGAGCCCTTAACATATTAATTCTTCTGAGAATTAAAAACTCTACGCTGATGTTAGCGTCCTAAACCACACGAGGCTGTCCTACACAATCGCAGAGCGCACGTTACCATAACTAGGCTGCACCGACACGGCGCGTTTCTCTATTGATGTCAGGCAGTGCAGGCAGTCTTGGGTAGACGGCACCACGTTTCAAAGGACTGGCACCAGACAATCACTTTGAAAAGGACTCGCCATCAATCGTTCATAAGCTGCGAAAGTGCCTTGCCTTAATAAACAAGATCACGCGATGATTAGTACCAGTGCTGTTGTATTGCCACTCCACAAAGTTGACCAGCGCTGGTCGATAACCAGATTTGCTGTTGTTTAGCGTAGTGTTCATCACCACTTCCTCGACGGGCGCTTCCAGAGTCCTATCCTATCACAGTGAGAGTTTCACTTCAATACAGTTTATAAACTGCCTCTTCAGCATAGAAACAGCATACGCAAAAGCGTTTCGATAGGTATATCAGCACTGGTTTCCAACAATACTTCGAAGTACATTTCACCAAGTTCGGCTATTTGATTAGCCAACACTGGCACGAGGGGGCTGCTTTCGACCCCCTCCTTTGAACACCTTGGAGTTCTGTAACAAACGTCGAGCAGCAGCTTGTGCGACTGGACTTGACAGCAACGAGACGCCTGCACCACTACCAAAATTGTTTTCATACTCACGCGAGCGCAAGTCGTGGAGGAGTTCACCGAGTCCACGACCGTAGCTGATATCACTAGAGAAGATATAGCCCCGGCCCTCTCTTTCGAGCAGCCTACCTAACGCCGAGTCCACGCCTCGGGGTCGCTTGGAGAAATATATCGGCACGATTGTTTTACCTTTGTCTTCTGCAAACGCCAACTGGTCACTGACCAACTCAGTCTTTACACTTCGCTCTGAAAGAAGGACGAGAAAAACCGAGCTTTGCAGAATTGCATCCTTCGCTGCCAAGATACGCTCCTTAGTGCTGGAAACGTTCGTCATAGAATCGACCACGAACGGTAACTGATGTCGGCGCAGCTCTGTACACAATTGTGTTACAAAGTCGCGATGGCAGTCGCCATGCGATACAAATATTGAAAACGTAGGTCCACCGCCAAATGTTATCCGCCTTCCACTTCCTCGCACAACTACAGCGTTCACTATATCATCCATCCGTCGGTGTCGTAGAGTTGCAGTTCTCCCCAGTGGTTGGTGTATACTTGTTGTCATTTGAGCAAAATCACGATCGCCTCCAAGTCGGTGCATTTCCACCTCGTCACGCAACCCGTCAATAAGGCTTCTGAGGCTTGCTTGAAACTTATCCTCATCTATTTCGAACTCAACATGGTTCACGCATGATGCATCCGACAATGTTGAATCATCGTCACTTGAATCGACCAATTTCGCGTGATGTGAAGTAACTGCCTGTCCAAAAGGCACGATCTGCCGCGTGAAAACAAACAATTGCAATTCCTCTGACATTTTTACGGCCTCGCATGAAATCGGCACCACTGGGACTTCGTGTTGCTTTGCAAAAGCGAGTTCATCCATACACAATACGCTTTGTGCGTACCCTTCACTAAGCATGCAAACAATAGCAGAAGCGTTTTTCATTACTTCCAAAGAATATTCGGCAGCACCCCCACCGTCTCTTCCCACTGCATCTTCAGCTTCATTGCGCATATATACAGTCATAAAGTTTTGCTCAATACCAGCACGTACACGCTCAGCAAATGGGCGAAACAATGGGTCGAACGAAAGCACCACATCGACACAATCACCCGCGACTTTAACTGCGTATTGGAGTTCAGCTGAGGCACAGCACTCCACTGCACGCCGCCCAGCCCCATTCAACGCATAAAGATCAGCTTTACCTTCAACAAGTAGAGCTAACGCAGTATCCTTGTATCCCAGTCGTAGTGCAATGTGGAGTGGAGTTTCCTCAATCTCGTTGGGGACAAGTGCATTAACATCTGTACCAAATCGAACAAAAAGTTCCACGCAATCACTCCGCAAAAGCCCTCCATCTACAGCGAATGCTAGCGGTGTCATCCCGTCGTGGTCTAATTGCAAGTAGTCAGCACCAACTGCAAGGAGCTCTTCAACTGCCCCAGCATAGTTATGGCGAGCTGCCCAGTGCAATGCCGTCCGTCCGTGACTATCCTTGGCATTAACGTCTGCGCCATGTTTCACTAACTCGCTAATTACACGATGCCTCCCCATTACGGCTGCCCAGTGTAGCGGTGTGCGGCTGTTCACTCCACGCTGAAATTCTCCCAGAACATCCGGGCTGATACCCCACGACAGCAAATGTTGTACAGCAGCCAGGTTTCCAGCAGCTGCGGCTTCGTGTAGTGGAGTGAGAGCAACATCAGCACCCCACTCCTCGAGGACAGTAGCAAGTTCACGCCGGCCAGAGAGCTGGGCACGTTGGAGCACTGTAGTGCAGGCAGCATTTCCACTTCCTGGGACTAGAAGGATATTGGCTCGGTGTCGGATCAGGCATTCCACCACGTCGGCAGAGTCCGCTAGAAATATAGGTGTAACACGCATAGAGCGCGAGAAGAAGCTTGACCGAGCCAAAATGTCCAAGTTCGCTCCAAACCTCACCAATAGATCGATAACTTGCGTGTGACCGTGCAATGCGGCTACATGCAAAGGAGCTCCTAGTACGTGAGTAACTTTTTTCACGCGTAATTGGCACAATTCATACATCAGCTCCAAATTCAACGTCGCCCCAGATATCTTGTCGAGAAAGTTGGGATTAAGTCCTGCTTCCAGCAGCACCGCCACAACACGAGCGTCGCCTGCGCGACACGCTACATGCAAAGGGTTGTGCGTCCGATGCGAGAACATCCAACACACTAGCGTAGGCGTAGCGTACATTCGATTAAGCAGCATATCCAGCTGCATCTTGGACCCGAGCACGTGCTCTGCACGTTCTAACAACGTCTGCACCGCCGCGCAGTTCCCACTGGCCGCAGCGTCGTACAGTGCACCGCGCAATTGTTTCTCCACTGTGCGCACTGTATCCTGCGTCGTCGCCCACGGATGCAATTCTTGGTTAAGCGTCAGGTACGAGTCCACGTGATTGGACTGCAAGATGGGCGTATTGACGCCACTAGGAGCCGCGTTCTTGTCTGCTGCATCGGCATCAGCCCCGGCAGTAGCGTTCGCCAGCGCCGTGGGTGCCACCGCCATCAACTCGTCCTCGTCCAGCCCGGCGCCCAGTTGCAGCTGCTGGTGCGCACGCAGCTGGTCGAACTGGCGCACGTGCAGCGCAATGGTGAGGATGGCCAGCAGCGTGGCGTACGACGTGGGGTCCGTCCAAATGGCCCACACGCCGTGCTCCGTGAGGTCGCCGAAGGCCCAGTAGACGCTCAGCATGAGCACGACGATCCACGTGAGCGACACGGTCTGCACCACGACGATGGCCTCAAACACGACCAGCGCCAGCGTGCGCTCCAGCGTCACGCCGGGCGCGTCCAAGGCGGAGCGCGACAGCGACAACGAGCTCACGGCGCGCGGGCCCAGCAGCTGCTCGCTCGTGGTGGCCGGCGCCGCCGCGGAGCCGTCGGCGGGCGGCTCGGCCACACGCACGCGGTAGAGCGACACGCCCGGGAGCGCGGCCAGCCCGAGCGACACGTTGAGCGCCTGCAGCGCGAGCCACAGATCCAGCACGAAGCCCTGCGAGCTCGTGAACAGCAGCAGCAGCAGCGAGCCCAGCGACAGCGCGGCCGTGCAGGCTACGCGCCACGTGTAGTACGAGTTGGTCCACTGCAGCTGCGCGTCCGCGCCGCGCCAGCCGCCGCGCGGGGACGCGGGCGCCGGCGCCGCGGGAGACGTCACGGCGGCGGCCTCGGCCATGCTTGTCGACTGACGGAGTGATGGTCCGCCCCGGACTCGCGAATCGGATTGAGAGGGTAGTATCGATTTGGACAGGGACAGAAGCAGCTGCTGCAAGTCCCACTACGGCAATCCGACGTCCGAACACGGTCGGATTCCGATACAGTTTGAAGGCACTGGCTCGAGCGGTTACATGTACATGTACATGTACATGTACATGTACACGGGGGGGGCGGTGAAGGCGCCGTTGAAAGCGCTTGCAAGCGCTGCCATGTGGAGTGTGCACTGTGCAAGCTCAGTGCGCGCAGGCCGGGCGATTTTTCCGCAGGCCGAACACGCGGCACTTGCACGGGCGGCATGTCCCGAGCGAAACGCCCCGGCTTGGGCTTGCGCGGTACCCGCCTCTGATTGGCTAGAACACTTTTTCGCCGGCTGGGCTCGTCTGCACGAAGCGGTCCGAATTCCGCAACACAGAGCGTGCGCACTGCAGCGAAGCTCCTGAGGCGTTTTCCGGCATACAAAGGCGGTCGGTCAACCAATCAACCGGACGCCGCGACGCGACTTCAGAAAGGAGACGGCAGCGAGGCAGGAAGAGTGCACACGTCGCAGGCGCAGCGCTCTCGCAGACCCCACAGGCAGCCCCGGACGCCAGCAGCTCCCGCAGCACCAGACGCACCGCACGACCAGCTCCTCGTAGAGCTTCTCGCGCCCCCGAACAGACCAGCAGAAGCGCAGATAGACAGCGTCGAAGCCCATGGCCAAGCGCATCCGAGTGACTAAACAGGACGCGGCCGTGCCGGCGCCTACGGGCCTGGCAGACGCCGCCAAGACGCCCCCGGCGCAGCCCGCCGCGGTGCCCAAGGGCAAGACGGCCACGCCCACGAACCCCGAGGGCAAACACGTGATGCTGCCCGCGTTCCTGTCCAAGACGTACGAGATATTCAGCATGCCCGAGTTCTCGCACGTTTGCGGCTGGAACGCCAACGGAGATACCATCATCGTGTCGCAGCTCGAGGCCTTCGTGGCGCTGGTGCTGCCGCGCTTCTTCAAGCACCGCAACTTCCCGTCCTTCGTCCGTCAGCTCAACCTCTACGGCTTCCACAAGACCGTGCTGGACTCGAAGCGGCTCGAGTTCCAGCACCCGTTCTTCAAGCGCGGCCGGCCCGACCTGCTACATAACATTAAGCGCAAGGTGTCCAGCAGCAACCACCACAATCAGCAGCTCGTCAGCTCGTCGATTCAGGTGCGTGGTTTGACGATGGACGATGGGTTAAAAGGGCGGAGCGAGCGAGGTACTAACCCTGTCTTCTTCTATGATTTTTATGATAGAACTCGCGACTTGATGCGCACCGGGAGATCTCGGACACGCTGCTGCGGGAGATGAAGGAGCTGCGGCAGCGCAGTGATGCCATGGAGAAGCGACTGCGTGAGTTGGAGATCGACAATGCGGTACGAACGATTTGCTCGTGCGTTTTTCTTTTGAGAATACTTAACAGTTTTTTTGTTTTAAATCCAGATTGTGCGAAGTGACAACCTAAAGTTGTGGAAGCACCTCGAATCCGCAAAGGATAAACAGCTGATGATGCAGGAGAAGATGAAGAAGATCATGTGGATTCTTTTCCAGATCTACCGCGGAAAGCAACAGAACCTCCCCAAACTATCGAGCAACGATGCTACCGGTGCAGTGATCAGCGAAGAGTAAGTGTCGTAGGCTTGCTATGCTTGTCATTGTGTGTATTATGATTGCGACCTGTGACTAACCAATGTTTGCTGCTGTGTGGTATTTGCAACTCGCGCCTGCTTCTCGCTGGCTCCGAATGTTACTTTTGACCTATTTGGTAGCTACATCAACAGCAGTATGCTTGGACCAAAGGAATTCCGTGACGTACTGCGATTTTTAGCGATGGATGAGCCTCCTCTGCTGCCTGGAACCGCTGCAAATATAGCAGCTGCAGCTGCAGGCTCGCGGAAGCGAAAGTTTGTTGAAGTTCCGTCCGATATTAGCGCTGAAAGTGCTTCATACAACCTAGGTGCGTGACTCTGAAATCACGACTTATGGTGTTGCAAATATGCTAATTTGCAACTTTTTGATAGATGTAGAGCCCTCGTCTGTTGTCGAAGTGCCGAATGCTGTCGAAGATGCCAACCCGTTCGCTATGACTGTACCGTCAAGCCCACTTTCTGCTGTGCACCAGGATGCTGCACCGAACAACGTTCTGAGCATCTTTTCCCCGATTAATGCGGTGAACAACAGCGTACCCAGCATTGATCAAACTGTTGGCGGCTTTCTCACAAATGGTGCTGAAAGTGCGCCAAGCGTGCCGGCGGCGTCTGTGCCTTCACCGACAGTAGAGACACCGACTGCGACGACTCCGACTGTATCTACACCTACAGTGTCAACCCCGACTGTAGCCACCCCGGGTGCTAGGAACGGAAGCCAAGCACCAAGTGAAAGCGCAGCTACGTCGGATAGTACCTCTGCTGATTCTGCTGTGAGTGCTAACAGCAACAACCAGCTGGCGTTTTTGGATGAAGAACTTCCTTTGCTGCCCGACTCAGACCACTATAACTTCACTGACGGCGAGCAGGTACTGTTACGCATCCTGTGGTTTTGCACTACTCTATTGTATGTTTCTGTGTGTAGTGGTGTAATGAAGTGTCTCGTGCTGGACTGTGCATTAGCAGGCAGTAATGAAGAAGCTTGAGGATTTTGAAACGTCCCTGTTGGACGAATACGACGTTAGCTGCCTCGACACTCTATTGCAGCAACTGAAAAACTCGAACGGCGATAAACCAGCGGGTGTTTCGGTGGCAGACCCGGAGGAAGTCGCGGTGGGACCGACTAACACTTCACCGCATGACGCGTAAAGTCTGTGGTGTTAGACGGCAAAATGACGCACGGAAACCAGCTTCTATCGTGACTTCGGTTCTGCTCTGGAACTGGTGAATCCGTGGAGAACTTATCGAAGAACTTACATATCCACGTACATGTCAAGCGAGTTGTCGCGCGCGTGCGTCGTCAGTGAAAGAAGAGCTGTACAGTGCTGCGGTTGCATGCCTGCCAACCCTTCTACCGACTGATAGACTAGCTGGAAAGCACGTCGGCTCGCGTCTCCTCGTCCGGGTATAGAAACAGATCGAGTGTCAAAAAGTCAAGAAGAAGATCCTGCAGAGTGGCGGAAGCAAGAGAGGGGCTTCCAGAACGCGACGCGAAACCAAGAGAGACGGAGACGAGTTCGTACGAACAAACAGTCAACAGTTGATGCGATGGGCATTCGACGGCAGCGAACGAGCGCTCCGAAACGATGACGAACACATACACGCGGCTGTTTTTATTTATGCAATCATGCGAGAATGAGACAACCAAACCGAAAAACAAGAAAAATGGTTCAGTAAATACTCTTCCTGGTTGTTGCTGCGCCATTGAATGTTATCCTCTAGGTGCTGTGTGCGGGCGGGTTTGCCCTTCCAGTTGACTGCGAAGTCGCTGGATCTCCTTATCCTTACGACTGAGCTCCAGCTGCGCCGTGACGAAGAGAGTGGAGATGTTGGTCTCGAGCTGCTTGTTGGCTGCACCGAGCTGTCGGTTGTGCTCCTGCAGCTGCGCCAGTTCGTCTCGAAGTCGCGCGTTCTCCTTCTCCACGCGAGTCTTGAGATCCAGCGCCTCCTTCTTCTCCAACGCGCTGGTGGACGTGTCCAGGTCTCCGTACAGGTCTTCCTCAGTGCTCATGGTCCCCAATTCAGCAGTGGCTTTCCATACAAAGTCGCTGTCATAACGCAATCGGAATTAGACGGAATCCCAGCCACTCGACAGTCAAAGCAAGACCATGGACTCGAGGTGCACCAAGTTCTGGGAAGATGGCCAGGCGCTGGTAGCGGCCGTCTCCGGCCCGGGCAGCGCCGCCAGGATGGACACGACGCAGGGAAAGATCGCCAAGGAGCTGCGCACCATGAGCCGCTTCCTGCAGCGCAACCAGAGCCAGCGCTTCAGCGACGCGGCGCAGCAGAAGCTCGTGGACTGCGTGGGGCACTACGTGGCTCTGGGCAAGCAGGGAGGAGCCATGCTGCCTGTGGCGGAGGCTACGTTCCAGACCGTGAAGGACGGCCTCGCAATGCCCTTCAACGTGGTCGGCACCAAGCAGAAGAAGCGCCTGCTCAAGTGGTACAACGAGCTCATCGCGATCGTCGGTGCCGACCCGGACGCAGCCATCGCTGGAGAGGTGGAGGTCGTGCCGAGCATTGAGTGGAGCGTCATGGACATCGACGAGGACGGCTTCCTGTCGCTCATGCAGATAGAATCAGGAGAGACCAATGAGAGCTTCCAGGTTAAGAAGAAGAGTGCAGAGTACAAACAAATCAAGAAAGCGTTGGAGGACCGGGAAGTCATCGTGGCCACCAATGGCGACGATATTGAGGAGATCCGTGTTGGGAAGGAGTAGGTAGGAAAGCTTCCAGCCTGCATGTTAGACCATAATTAAAAGTGATCAAGTACACCGAAAGTTGGCCACGTTGGTACCAGCCGCGGCTGCACAGTTAGAACGGACTGGCAGCACCCGACTTCTCGCGGCTTTCGCTCCACGCCTTGGCGATCGTGCGCTTCATTTCATCGTCACCTTCGTCGTACATATTCTGCAACAAGCAAGCAGCAACGGTTAGCTGTCTTACTCTTCCTTGGCTCGAATGACGAAGCATAGGACGCACCTTCATCATGTCCATGATGCCCGCGGCCGGGTCGCTCGTGTCGGGCTTGGTGCTCTTGAGCGGGTTCTTGGACGTGAGGTTCATCCACGTGTTGTCCTTGTCCGCCTTGTGGAGCGAGATCGTGACGCGGTTCTTCTTGACGCGGAATGAGCTCTTGGAAGGGTCGATCTCCTTCTCCAAGTGCTGCTTGACCAGACTGCAGCAGTAAACACAGCAGCAGCACACCTGTCACTCCCTCCGTTCCTCTCTCTTCAACGTTGCACTGCAACTCACCGGTAGTTCTTGTTTTCCAGCCCGATAATCTACCACCACACCAGCACCAACAGCCACCCCTTTAGCAACCCAGTCGGAGTGCACTTAACCCCACTCGACACCAGCGACGCACCTTTAGGTCGAACGACGTCTTGGTGAAGTGGCACGTGACGTTCTCCTTGGGCAGGTCGCCCACCCCGTCGATGCCCGACATGACGTAGACCGCCACCTTGGGCTTGCCATAGCCGTCGTCCTCCCAGCCGAAGCGACTGATCTCCGAGAACGTCGCGACGTCCCTGGGCTTGGCGGCGGTCTCGGCCTTGACGGGCGCGGGCTTGGGCGGCTCCTCCACCTCCATGGGCTCCTCCTGCTGCGGCTCCGCGGCCTGCAGCGCCTTCTGCTTGCTGCTCAGCAGCTGCTGCAGGTCGCGGCGGTTGCCGGGCGTCTTGGTCTGCGCCAGCAGCGTCTGCAGCTCGGCCACTTCCGCCGCCACATCCGTCGCGATTCCTGCCATCTTTAGCGCTGCGATCCAAATTCAAAAGTGACGCTTTGAAAGGCTGCGAGGGCGACATTTCACCTGTCGGCCGAATTTTCTCGATCGGACTATTCTACACTTGGCCCCAGTATACCGTCTTCCAGGTGCCATTTGTGTGCCCCCACTTGGGCTAATTGTTTTAGCTGTTACGCATGGAGGGAAGCGCGGCAGCTCAAGCGCCGCCGCCCGCGGCGCACAAGGCCGCGGAGCCGCCCACGACCCCGGAGACGGCGTCCTCCGGGTCCTCGCTGCGCTCCGGCAGTGACGGAGTGCCGACGCCCCCGCGGAGCGCGACAGCCGGCGCCAAGAACGACCCAAACGGACCCATTTCAGGCGCAAGCGGAGCCCAAAATGCCGCGAAGGCGGCAGCAAAACAGCAGCCGAGCGGCGGAGACGCGGCGCCGGAGAAGAAGACGAAGAGCTGGTTCGAGGTCATCCCGGCCGTTCTGCACAACTTCAGCGCCCACAACCGCGAGCAGATCAAGCGTACGGCGACGCGGACAGTTCCTTTTCCTCTTCAGGCGTTAGGTGGAGTACTGACGTGGTTGCTGTGGAATTGCTTTGACGCGTCAGAGCTGACGATGCCGAGGTGCTCCATCTGTGCTCGGAGCAAGCGAGACACGAAGGCGGAGGTGAAGTGCCGGCAAGAAGGCTGCATCGTCGTAGACGAGCCGCTGTGCTCCTCTTGCTGGAGCAGCACGCACCAGTCGGAAGAGGGGAAGAAGCACCGCCAGATCCCTGCGTCAAGTGAGTTCCCGTTCGCTTTAATTCTCACTGATGACTTCAGCTTACTCACCGGGTGCACCTTGTTTTTCTTGGCAGTTTGTCCGCAGTGCCAACTAGAGCATATAGCCTATTGGTGCGCGGAGTGCGACATGAAGTTTTGCAGGCAGTGTTTTAATCATATTCACAGCGTGGCGAAAGCAAAGCGCCATCGCAAACTGGCAACTGAAGGTTTGTAGTGTGCTGTTGACTGCACGGATATGCATGACTTGGCTGACTTTTACTATGTACTTCAGATGCACCTGGCACCTGCCTGGTAAATTCAAACTGGTCGAGATCTTTCCAGAACGCTATCATGCAGGTAATTGCGGCCCGAAAACACCCACCTTTACGACCTGCTACTCCCGAATGCGATCCTGCGGTTGGAAAGCGAAAACGTGAAGTGGAAGTGATCGTTATTGATGATGACGACGAGGAGGAGGACGGTTTGGGAGCTCATATCGCCTCTACACCCAATCAAACCTCGCAGCCACAGATTGATAGCAGTGCGCGCCCAATGTACCAGCCCTCGCTCAATACTACAGGAAACGCAGGAGTGGAGGACGCACTTGTTCGCCCAAGTCACTTGTTTTCACAACTCCAAGTGCCACCGCAAATTGGTCCTGGTGAGACCTCAGTTTTTCATAATTCTATGATTCAGCCGGTTGCGTTCCCTGCAGAGTTAACGGGAGAAATGCCATCACCCATAGTGCAGACAAGTTTGGCGCACAACTCGTCTGCGATGCTGAACGTAGCTAGTATTAACGAGGGTGTTGGCAGTGCCCAGTGGAATAACGCCGTGCCTCAATTTGCTACGTCAGCTTCGTCACTTGGATCTTCAACCAGCACTGCGAGCTTCGTCACAAATTCCTCAAGTAATGGTATGATGGATATACCACCGAGCGCAGTGCCAACTTCTGCGAGCACAGGGAACGGAATATGGTCAACAACTTCTGCCATTATCACAGATTTGGCCAGCGTACCCAACACCACCAATCTTCTTCCACTTGGCGGTGCTGTATTTGCTGAAAACGCATTAGTTGACTCGTTGGTGGATCGCTACCATGAGGTGAACCAAGCTGTAACTAATTTGGAGCTGCAAACCGAGCAGCTGACCAGGCAGATAGCCATCGCAACTTGCCAAGGACCATATGCAGCTACCCCCTTGATGACTGTGCTAAGCGGTTTACAGCCTCTATTGGCCTCGCATCGGGCTCGGCGAGACAACTTATTCGTGGCGATGATTATCCAATCCGCCGATATAATGGCTTCTGTTCGACTTTTGCGCCTGACTGAGCTGGGCGATGTACCACAGGTCCCCATGATAAGCCATCGCAAGTGTCTTCAGATATCCAACGAGATCAACCAGCACAAAAGGAAACTTATCCAGCTGAACCAGGAGCTTACTGAAATGCTTAACCAGTCCCACGCTTTCAGCTCGGGCTGGGAAGTCACGCACATTCGGACCACTAGCGCCAATATTCAGATGCACGAGAATAATATCAAGAAATTGAAGAAGGACCGTGAAGTGGAAATCGTGCGGATTGTGCAGTTCAGCCGCAGCATTCGTGAAACTCTGAAGAAGGCATTTCAGCGCACTGTGGAGCTACAACAACAACATCAACAGTTTCGGTAGTATAAAAAATTTTAGGCTCAGTACCGTGTTGGCTTGGTGATCATCAGCGACTAGACATGAAGCGCATGCAGCGAATAAGCAGTGGAGATGTAGGTAAAGGTGATTATTTAAGAGCAGTGAATGCAGCAAACGAGTAGCTGCATCAACCATGTCGATAGACGAGAAAGCCGATCTGGCCCAAAAAAAAGTACAGCATTCTGCAAATGATGTACATCAAGTCATGCTAGTTAGCTCAGGTATTCGTTGTTGTCGTACTGACAGTGATTGTGTTCGTGTACTTACCTTTTCACCTCATGTGAGACGAAGGAGCCAAATGATTTGCCAACGATAACATGCCATGTGCCTTCCTGCGTCTCCTCAATTTCGTGCTTGATCTGCTGTGCAACTTCGGTAAAGTGGTTCTTTTCGCCCTTGTACAGGGCCTTAAGTGCATTTGTGGCACTTAACAGAATGAGCTCTTCCAGTTCCTTGGATGTGTCTTGATACACGATACGCAGCCCACCCACTGACACATCGTCCTTCTTCTGAGCCTTGGACATTGTTAAGCGCCTATGCTGTAGCAGATCTTTCGATCGAAATGCGTCGGCTCGGCCCTCCGACCGTTGAAGCTAGCTAAATCAAGGAAAAACCCTGTTTTTGGTAGAAGCTCACCGTGCAAGTTTATAAAGTAACTCACCAAGTCGGAGCCATGTCGAGTTCGCGGGACGTGTTCGAGCGCTTGGTCCAGCAAACTGTACGCAACGTGTTGTTTCAAGAGCCCTCCGGCCGATCTGTGCAAAAGCAACACGCATTTACAACACTTCCTTCGAAGATGCTAGTTCCAAGAAACAACAAGTGTCGTGTCCCTAAAATGAGCCACACAACTGAAGCTTGCCCAGGCTCACTTATTCATTTGCTGATCAGCTTAAGCGAAAAGGGTTCCGATAATCCAGGTGAAGAGAACAGTGACAACAACGATGATGAAGCTTGCCTGGATTCGTGGATCACGGATTGCGTAAATTGGTCCATCGAGCGTCTAAAAGCTGAAAAGGCTAGAATCAAGCGCTACCTCCGTATCTGTCAGAAAACAACGCAGACAACCGCTCAAGTTTCGATCATACACGAAGCGTACGCAATTTTGAAGCTGCTCCTTCTCGAACGTGACCCGGGCTATCGCGAGTGTCTGCAGCAAACAATTGGGTGCCACAAGTTGTTTCAAGCGTCGTTGCATGTACTGCTCACGCTGTACGCGACATACTTCGAGCGGGCCCACGGAAGACAGGTACATCTGCCCGCATTTGAAAATCTTGTGCACGTGGCTTTATCGTCTTTTATTCACCTTACGAATGGCATCTATCGTGCAGATCTCCAAGAAAGACGACGTGAAGCCTATCAAAACGGTCTATGAGCTCTTTTTTGCCCATCACCGCGCGTCAAAGTCGCAGCTAGTGGAGTAAAGAAACATGCAGCTCCCCTCTTCCTCGAATTCTTGTGATTGACATTGTGCCCACCCTACACGAAGGAGCTATGCGTGGGGATAATGTCGTCCTTCTTGGAATCCATACAGGGAACTGACAGCCACGCATAGTAGAAGGCTGCTCCTCCACACACGTGCATCAGTCCCTTTGCGAGTCCCAAGGCCGCATGGTTCTCGTCATCCTCGAAAAAGATCGCCAAGACGCCCACCACTGCCGCAGCAATCAAGCAGCCGACTCCGTAGATCGCGTTCTGTTTATTGAGCGGCGAGATACTGCCGGTCGGCGTGAACACGCGGCGGTAGATGACGCCCAGCAGGTAGCAGACCACGAGCAGCCCCTCGTAGAGCGTCGAGTCCCAGCCGTCCTTGGCCTTGAAGAGCCAGGCGCCTGCGAACGCCACGTAGCGCAGCACGATGTTGTGGTTTTCGTCCTTGTAGCCCATGAGGTGGACGCATAGCAGCAAGAAGTAGGTCACGGACAGCACGTCCGAGATGAAGTGCCACTCGTTCTCGGCGAGGAAGAGATTGGCGTCGAAGGCCTCGGCGGCGTTGAAGCAGAAGGCGATGACCAGCTGGAACACGCCGATGAACAGCTCGAAGTGGCGCCGGTTGCGCTTCATCACGTCCAGCGCCGGCAGCATGGCCGCGTCCGTGAGCGCCAGGAACACGAAGCGCCCCAGCTCCAGCAGCATCGTCGTCGTCGTCGTCGTCGGCACAATGGCGAGCGTCCAGCAGCTACGTAAGTATCCTCTGACTCCACTTTACGCGCTACGATTGGTGGATAATTGGCCAATCAACATGCAACCCGAACGTAATACTGTTCAAGCCGATACGAAACGGTTTTGAAGGGGACCTGCTCGATACTGAATGCGAATCGATCCGCGCAGAGCCGGGCGCACTGTTGCAGGTCAACGTGGTCAGGTCAAGGCAACGGGCTCACTTCGCAATCAGCGCAACGCCGGACAAGTCCCCGCGAGCTTCAAGCCGCAACAGATCGCGATACAAGCGCAGGACATGACGGCCACGGGCCCGAGCTCTGCCGCCGCTCCGCTGCTGCTGGACGGCAAGGCCACGAGCGACGCGATCCGAGAGCAGCAGCTCAAGCCGCAGTGCGCCGCATTCCTGCAGCGCCACGGCCGTCCAGTGGGGCTGGCGGTCGTTGTCGTGGGTGCACGAAAGGACTCGGCCACGTACGTGCGCATGAAGCAGAAGGCGTGCTCCGCCGCGGGTATCGAGTCCTGGAAGATCCAGATCGCACTGGAGCAGGACGGCGCTGAGCGGGCCGAGAGCGACGTGACGAATGAGCTGCTGCGCACCATCAAGCAGCTCAACGAGCGGGACGATGTGGATGGCATCATCGTGCAACTACCGCTGCCGGCCTTCTGCGATGAGGACGCGATCCTGGCCACCATCGACCCCAAGAAGGACGTGGATGGCCTGCACCCGGACAACCACGCGGCGCTCTTCCAATTCGCGACCAAGAAGGCTTCGTCTCAGCACGAGGACGCGCCGTTCGCGTTGCCCTGCACGCCGGCGGGCTGTTTGGAGCTACTGGACCACTACAACATCCCGCTGGAGGGCAAGCACGTGGTGGTGCTCGGCCGCAGCCAGATTGTCGGCCTGCCGGTGTCGTTGCTCTGTTTGCATCGCAACGCCACTGTCACCATGTGCCACTCGCGCACCCAAGACCTCAAGGCGCGTGTGCTTGAGGCCGACATCGTCATTGCCGCCATTGGTCGCGCCCGCTTTGTGCGGGGCGACTGGATCAAGCCCGGCGCCACCGTGATAGATGTCGGTATTAACGCAGTGGAGGACGCGTCGAAGAAGAGTGGCTACCGTCTTGTCGGCGACGTAGACTTCGATGCCGCGGTGAAGGTCGTGCATGCTATCACACCTGTGCCAGGCGGTATTGGCCCCATGACCGTGGCCATGCTGCTGAAGAACACGATTCAGTGTGCTTCGCGTCGTGTGCGACTCCATTAAAGAGAAGGGATACGCGCACAAAACAACGTTCTTTATGGAGAATCACCCTGGCCCAGCAAGCGCACTACACTAGTCAGCTTGCCCGGCTGTGGCTGCTTATCCTAGTTGGTAAGGCGACACTCATAAGTACAGCGTTCCCTGACCTCGTGCTCCTGCTCTCGCTACCTATTTCTTCGTGCGGACCACCGGTACTAGTAGAGAGTGAGATCGTCGTCACGGCCGAAGAGCAAATCTTCCTCGTCCTCGGACGAGAAGTGTCCGCTCTCTTCCACTAGCTGCACGTCCTGGTGCAGTTCCTCCCAGTACCCGGCGTCTGATTGCTCAACATGCGATCCCGCTTCGCGTTCAGCGACTGTGTCGTTGGTGCTCTGGCCATTTCGGGTGCGATCCTGTTCAACAGCGTGATGGGAGTGGGCAGATGCTTGTCTTTGGTGGAGATGATTCACTGCCTCTTCCAGCCGCTGCAACGCTGTCTTCTCACTTGCTGGACGAGCGAGTGCTTGGTCTTTCGTTTCACCAGTCGTGACAGTTCCATACCGCCGTTGCGCTTGCAGTAGCAGTCGCATGCAATCAAGTTGGCCATACGCCGCCGCAATCTGTGCCGGGGTCTCCCAGTCGCTGTTGACCAGCGTTGGATCAGCCCCGAGCGCCAACAAATTTTGAGCCACAGCTGCGCGACCAGAAAACGCTGCCCAATGCAATGGGGTGTCGCCTCTTTCGTCGGCCACATTTACAGTCGCTCCGTGCTGAACCAGGCGAGCAATGATCGGAAGTGCTGCGGGTGATTCCACCGCATAATGCAGCGGGGATCTATGCAGGTCGTCGAAAGCATCCACATTCGAGCCTCCTCCTGGAGTTAAAAGAAAAGCTGTCATGGCTGCGTCATGCGTTAGAACCGCAAGGTGTAATGCAGTTCGGCCTTGGGCATCACCCTGTAATTGGAACATGCGATTCCATTCGTAGCTCGCTTCAGTGGGAACCACAAGTTGCTTCGCGCACTCGACAAATCCGTTTTCGGCCAAGCAGTGAAGTGGGTAGCGACCGATACTATCTGGCGTATGTAGTGAAAGAGAAGCTGGGGCAAGTGCTGAAATTCGCTCAGCCGGGATGATGTTTTCCGCGATCGAGTCTTTTATCATCAGTTGCTGCAGGAAACCACATATTTCAACTTGGTCATCTTCGCACGCTCGATGGAGTACGTTCTGACCTTTACTATTGACCCTTAAGATGTCAGCTCCGTGCTCCAGTAGCTTTTGCATGAACTCAAGGTGACCTAATGACGCGTACAGCATCAATGGCGTATCACCGTTTATGTCAACAGAATTCACGTCCAACTTGGTGTCACAGCCGAGCAAGAATTCCAACATCTCGGCGCGAGCACGATGGCTTTCTTTTGAAAACGCGAGCATGTGCAATGCATTGCGTTGCGTCTTCGGCTCAATTGCTGCCAAATCAGCACCTCGCTGCTGAAGAAAGGTGGCGTCTTCAACCGATGCGCTTTCTACCGCAGTGAAAATCGTGACTTCTTTCATGGCGCGCTGGGACGGAGAAGACGGCGCTGACTTTCCAATAGGAGAGGACGGAATTGATTTATCAACAAGATACGGTAGCGATGTTACGGGGTTTTCGGCAGCTGTATCTACCTTTAAGAGCTGTTGTCGCCGAACGTGAGCATGGTGTTGTGCCATGTGCCGCAAAAGTTTGACGGTACGTGGAAGCTCCATTTCTTCAACATCATGGTAACGAAGTTCAGACCTCACGTTTCCATTGTCTTGCTCACAAACTGGAGATTGGAGTATCGGCAAAGTATCAATTACGATCTCTTGCAGAACTTCTTGAACTTCTGAGAATATATACTCTTCGTTCGGCTCAAAGAGCTGCAACAGTCGTCGGGTGGTTTGCGCGTCAAATCGAAGTCTCAAAAGTCGATTGGCTTGATTGGTTTCAAATTCCAAATCACCATGTCTGGTAGACTTGTTTTCGTCATACACTAGCCACGCTCTCGCTTTCTTGAAGTAGAAGTGGAAGTGGAAGTGAATATAATTAATACCTTGGTCGATGTTCTGTTCCATTGGCAGGGCTGTGTTAGGCGATTGCTGGAAGTAGAAGTGTAGTCGCTGTCGTCTTTGATAACTACGAATGTACTTTTGGAGAAGCGTAGCTACATCATGGAAGAACAGAATCTGGTTCATACTATGAGTCAAAATGTGCGGTAGTTCTCGGTGGGTCCAACTGTAGACAGTCATTTTCACGTTAGCATGAGCACAATCCTCCTCGGGAAGTTCTACCGACGCTTGGCATTCTTCTGCTTTATATTTTTCATTCTGAGGATATTCACAAATTAGCTCTTCACTAGGTCCTTTGTCAGTCGGCATTCCATGTTCAGGCATCAATTCCTGCTGTTCGCTTTCAATACGAGCCATTTGCAGATGCCTCCATGAAGTTAAGAAGGCTCTTTGAATTCGTTTTGCTGCCAACGAGCGCTTGACTACCATTACCCTGCGTTTAAGGGCCTTTGCCTCCTGGATTAAACGATACTCATCATCTTTAACAGCAGCACGCTTCGAGTGGCGAAATTCTGTGTGCCATCGACGCCAGCAGACCTGCACCTTAGTTGCAAATACCGATATCAATAGACGATACGCTCGAGCCTCCTTGGCTCGTTGTAGCTCTAACGCCTGCAAATAGTGCTTTCGGTGCATTTTTGCTTTCCACATCGCCTCAATTTTGGTGGCTGCTATTGCTTGTCTTCGACTTTGAAGGTATTTCTTCATCGTACGCGCGATACATCTGCCGTATGATCGAAATTTAATGGCATCTATCCTTAGTTCACGTGGTTGCTGGTCTGGAAGGTTTATTTCACCCGATTTGCATGGTGTTCGTGGTTCGCGGCCTTCCGCCCTTGCCCCTTTTGGAAGCTCACAACGACGATAGTGCCACCTTCGCCAGTGCTTTTGAATCTTAAGAGCATTAATAATCTGTTTGTGTCGAATACGTTCCATGGCCAACTTCCGTCTCCGATGCGATAGTCCCCAATTTTGCTGGCTCTTAACAGAGCTCTCGTACTGCTCTAGTCGAATACACTCTCTTTCAACTTCTTCTTCCTGCTCGTGATGCCACCTAAGCCACAAAGTCTGAATTTTGAGTGCTGCCATGTGCTGCTCGTGCTGAATACGACCACGCTCTAGTTTACTTAGATACAGTCGTATTCCCCCATTCCTTGGAATCTTGAGCAAGGTCGCATTTTTTGTTTGCTCAAGGGGCTCACCTTCGTGCTGATCTTTTCGCTTTTGAATATCGTGCTGTGCCGAATTTTGTTGTAGTCTCTCGGCTTCTTCCTCAATATGTGTGACCGCGTCCAGTTCCAGACACTCCGCTTTTTTCTGCTCCATCTTCCAGCGGGCCTGCTCATTTTGAGCGCGTCTCACTACATGCCACTTCTTCCATACTCGCTGGAGTAAAATTGCACTCATATGATTAATGTTCTCCGCGCGCACTCTAGTTCGCTGTGTTTCTTCTTGAGTACGTAGAAGACGCTTCTTCACCCAATTCTGCTGAATTCTAAGCGTTATAGCGTGCTCCTCTTTTTCTGCTTTTGCTCTTGATTGCTGACAGCATCTTTTCCAAGATTTTTGAATACATATTGCTGCTCGTCGATGTGTTTGTTGCATGTGCCACCACTGACAGCAAACATTTTGTATCCTTACTTGGAGTTGGCGGTTGTGTGCTTTCTGAAGCTCATACTGTCGCTTGCATCGCCAATGACGCCAGTTTCGCTGTATAATCACGGCAGATAAATCATTTAAGTATTGGATACGCTCCACTGGCTTCTCCCTTTTCCACTTCTTCCAGCAGTTTTGGATTTGTCTCGCGCTCACTTCTCGTCTTTGTTTACATTTTCGCCGACTCCTCCAAATTTTCTGAAGTTTTATTGCATAAAATTGTCGTTGGATGTGAAGTTGCTTCTTTCGTTCAGCAAGTTTCCACTGTTGCCTTGTTCTCCAGTATTTTTGAATTACATGGACACTTGACTCACGCTGAACTAGGGCTCGTTCTTTTTTGTCGTGCTGTTGTCGATGCCACTTTCTCCATCGCCTTTGTATGCGGATAGCACTAAATAACAAAATTTTCTGGCTATGATTGTGCTCCCGTTC
Source organism: Phytophthora fragariaefolia (assembly GCA_030267785.1). Taxonomy (NCBI): domain Eukaryota; phylum Oomycota; class Peronosporomycetes; order Peronosporales; family Peronosporaceae; genus Phytophthora; species Phytophthora fragariaefolia. Next base: position 19,455 of record BSXT01000569.1, on the reverse strand, counting down.
TTCTTGTTTACGTTGAACCCAACATCTCCATACTCGTTGAACTTTGCGTGCGTTGACTCGGAGTTGAATTTCTTGCAAACGAGCATTAAACACAAGTTGGTGCTGTTGTCGTCGCTCCCGTTCATATCGCTTCCAACGCCGCCAAACACCTTGAATCTTACGTACGTTGGCTCTGCATCGAATCGCTTGAAGGCGTGTATCGAACGCAAGCTGTTGTTGATATCGCCGCTCCCGTTCGCTTTGTATCCATCGCCTCCATACTTTTTGGATCTTCCGTACGCGGGCTCGATGTTGAATCACTTCAATGTGTGCATTGAACACAAGCTGTTGCTGACGCCGCCGCTTCCGCTCGCTGTGTATCCACCGCCGCCATACTCCTTGGATTTTGCGGATGTTAGCTCTCGTTTGTGTTGCTTCCAACTGGGCATTAAACGCCGCTTGCTGTAGACTTCGTCGCTCGTGCTCATTGTGAACCCACCATCTCCACGCACTCTGAATCTTACGCACATTTGCTCGAGCTCGTATCGATTCTAGATGCGCATTAAATACCAGTTGTTGTTGATGCCTTCGCACAACCCAGCGTCTCCAAACGTACTGAATTTTTATGACGATGCTTCGAACACGAATAGCATTCAGATGTGATTCTAAAGCTAGTTCCTGCTGCTGCCTTCGTGCCTGCTCACCCGCAACCCACCGTCGCCATGCAGACTGAATCTTACGTACATTTGCTCGGACTCGAATAGATTCCAGGTGTGCTTGAAACACGAGGTGCTGGTGATGTCTTCGCTCTCGCTCATGCGCAACCCACTGTCTCCAAGCAATTTGGATTTTGCGGACGCGGGCTCTAGTTCGAATCTTTTCGAGATGGCATTCAAACACCGCTTGCTGCTCACGCCGTCGATCATGCTGACTCTGAACCCAGCGCCTCCATGTTGCCTGAATCTTGCGTACATTCGCTCGAGTTCGTATCACTTTTAAGTGCGCTTGGAATATTAGCTGTTGCTCACGCCTTCGCTCTCGCTCATGCGTAACCCACAGTCTCCAAGAATGTTGAATCTTACGTATGTGGGCTCGAAGACATATCTCCTCCAGATGTGCATCAAAAGTCAGCTGCTGTCGGCGTCTTCGCTCATTTTCACGAGTGATCCGACGTCTCCAGATGGCTTGAATTTTGCGTGCATATGCTCGATCTCGAATTGGTTTGAGGTGTTCATCAAGGGCACACTGTAGCAGATACTTTCGTTTTTGTTGATATTGATCCCAGCGCTGCTTCGCCTCCACGCGAATAGCTTCCAGGTTTGCTTGAAATGCTAATTGGTGCTGATGTCGTCTGTCTCGCTCACATACTATCCACTGTCTCCACACTCCTTGAATTTTCAACACGTTAGCTCGAGAACATATAGCGTACAGACATGCTTCAAATTCTCGTTGTTGCTGAATTCTTTGGCCTCGCTTGAATTCTATCCACCGTCTTGAGACCCTTTGAATTTTACTTACGATACAACGAAGTCGGATGGCTTCCAGGTGCGCTTCAAAAACCAGTTGCTGTTGAACCCGCCGTTCTTTCTCATAATTGATCCAACGCCTCCAAGCACCCTGAATTTTATGAATATTCGCTCGAATGCGTGTCGCTTCGAGATGAGCCTCCAACGCACGTTGCTGTTCATGTCGCCGTTGCCGTATCCGCTGTCTCCACCAAAATTGTATTTGTCGAGCCAATGCCTGACGCCGTTTCGCTAGTTCTAACTGAGCAATTGCCAGCTCTTCAGCTCGCTTTACTTGTTGTCGGTGCATCCACTGACGCAATGCACGCTGAATCTTTCGAGCACAAGTCATGCTCCGCAAGAACTTCAGTCTCATGTACTTATGCGTCGTAAGTTTATGGACATTTTTCACGCTCATGATGGCCTCTCCTATGCCCTCAAGACTTTCGCGCTCCGACAGCAGCTTGACGGTAATAATGACTTGAACTAACTGTGCTCGAGTACGTTCAGCACTAAGCCTCTCTTGGACAGACTTCTGCTGCTGCTGAATTCGAATCATTTCAATAGTTCGGTGGTTGCGCTGTTGACTAATGCGTTGATGCATAATACTGGAAGCTTTCATTGAGGCAACTTCGCGTATCTTCTCTTCAATCTCCTTGTGTTGTCTACGCCTCTCTTCCTCCATTTCATGTGCTGCTAGTTCTCGAATCGCGTGTTTTTCTTTCTTGAGTTTGGATAGTTGTAGCTGCCCAAAGACCCACGAAGTTATTTGCTGTATACTAGCTTCGCGTTTGCTCCGTTTCAACACTACTGCTGCCTGCTGAACCTCCTGCTCTTTCTCAACTTCTAATTCACGCTTTGCGGTCAGCAATGCTTCTGATCGTGCTTCGAGGTCGGATAAACGCTTCTGAAGATCAGATGTGACGGATATTGCAGTGCGACGTTGCTCAAGTTGATCTTCGCTGGACATGAGTTCGATCTCAGACTTTTCTGCTTGCAGATGTGCTTGTTCAAGCAAAAGCTGGTATCGCTCACGTTCTGCTCGTCTGAGTAACACCCGGGCATCAATAAATGCTTTAATTTTTATTCGGGCTGCTCGCTTTTGAAAATCAAATTCACGTTTGTGATGGGCTTGGATAACTTCGCGATGTTGTGCGTCAGCTAGAAAAGCTTGCTGAGTTATTCGACCAAGTTTTCGCTCCAGCACTCGCACTTGGGTACGTGTTTTCCCAACACGCTTCTGAGCTTCCATGTTCTGTTTTTGATTCACCAACAATTCTTGTCGAAGCTGCATCTGATACTTTTTCTTCTCTGTCTCAACAATTTCCAGCTTTTTGTGGAGACAGCACCGCCTGAAAAACATTTGAATCTTCAACGCAGCAAGTTTTCTTCGCCTTACCTCAACAGCTTGCTGTTGTTGTTGTACAATACGTTCGTGATAGGTAAGCAGAAGAAGCCTTTCCTGTTCAGATTCCTTCCACCTGCGATCAAGATCTGCAAGTCTTGTATTCATATCCGCAATAAGCTCACGGCGATGCTTCGAATTAAGTTTCATACTCCTCTCCACATCTCGTTTAGCCTTTGTCCATTTCAGTTGCTCCTTAAACAATATATTCTTCGCCATTTCTTGAGCTGCTTTTAGTTTACGGCGGAGTAAGATCTCCTTCAAAAACCTTTGGATGTCTTTCAACGCTCTAACTTGTCGCTTTTTTTCTTGAACAAGTTTCTCATCGTGTTGCTTTTTCTTCTTAATCCGTAGGCGTTGACATCTCCACCACCGAACCAGCTTTTCCTTGGCAATTTCTCGGGTACGCCGTCGACACGAGATGCTTACAAAGAATAGTGTGCGATGAAATGCCATGTGAACGGCTCGAAAAATAGCTTTGCGTTGAATAATGTCTTGGTTGTGACGATACACTCTCCAGTTGCGTTGTATTTGTGTTGCGGCGAGCAATCGAAGGCGGTTTTCTTCGTCTATTCGAGCTTGTAGTTGACGCCGGCAGTGGTGACTGACGAATTGTCTAACCTTTCGTCTTGCAACTAGTCTACGAACAACCACCTTCGCTCGCTTCTGCTCAATACAAAATACTTTCCACGACGCGAAGTTGCGCCGTAGCATCTTCAGCTCACGCTCCAGGAACCTTGAAGCATTGTCGGCGGCAGCACAGGTGCCTGTAGGTGATGAGTAACCCATTAACGCTGAGAATGGTTGAGCCACAGACTGAATGTGTTCTTCCACTTCACGCTGGGATACCCAATGACTCATATCGTACGCTACTACCTGAATGTCTCGACAGAGTTCTAAAATATGGTTTAATTCAGACCTTTCGCTTTCATCGTCACCTTGATAACTGACTGCCGAGATCTTGCTACGAGATGAAGCAGGAAGTAGAAGTCCCACCTGCTCGTATGAATTATTATATACTGAAGAATTTGAATATTGATCGGTAGTCCTTGCCGAATCATTACTTCTAGACGATGCAGTGGGCAAATGCATAGTACTCTCGCTCGAACCCACAGAAGTGTTGCTTCTGGATGAATTATGAAAATTCAGGATTTCCTCGTTCACGATTGACGACATGCTACTCGTCGATGATGTATTGCTCAAAGTCGTATGGCTTTGAAGTGATAAATCCCCCGTCCCATCATCAAGATGTGTTGGAATACTACTGCACGATGATATAAATGAAAAATCCGCTATTTGGTCACTTGACGTAGCGAACATACTTCGAGACGAACCAGGAAATGAACGTACAGCGATGTCCTGAGTAGCAACATTCCCGACTCCAAGATCCCGTGGTTGATCCAATGAAGGCTGTTCATTTCCCAACGATCGATAGGTGCTGAGTCTGGAAGTATCCATATCAGATTGAGCCTCTGAGTGCACTTCAGGCTGCTCTTCAGGGGCAGAGAACGCATTGTCTTTCCAGGAACTCGGTAAAAGCCTCAGCGCCATAGCAATATTTGATCTAACTGTGTTTGATGAATAAATGAAATCACCATCTTCTGTTTCAGGCATCTCTGTCCTTTGTTCAACACTTTCCAACTCACTTATAGCATTTTTCATTGAATTGGTCACTTCGTTCAGCGTAAGTCTACCTGTCGATACCGGGGATACGCTAACACTGGACACTGGTGTTGTTGCGTGCAGTGTTGCAATACTGCTAGAAGCAAACACATCCTCGGGCCTTTCTGCTCTACTCGACACCACAGTTTCATAATCAATTGGTGGTATTGCCTCCTCGGGTTTCACCACTTCATCATCTAATGTTAAGTCATTGATCGGCAATGTGAAGGTAGGCAGCATTTGCAGTGCCATCGCAATACTGGACAATGCCCCATGGGACGAATATTCGAAGTCACAGTCATATTCAATGTCAGAATCCGCAACAGCCTCGACATTCACTTCGTGAGCATCTTCTATCCGGGGTGTTTTAACTATAGTGACCTCATCACTTGGTATTTCACCAATTAAACCACGTGAGGAAACCAATTCCGAAGGTGGAGAAGTGCGTTGGGCAACACGGTCTAGGTTACTCAATCGAGTTTGTTTAGAGCCATCAATTTCCAATTGCTCTACTGGCTCAGTCATTACGTGGTTGACTTCAGTTGCTTCCGGTTTGCTTTTGTTTTCATTGACGAGTCGAAACGATGACCTCCTATCACTGGTAAGATTTTCTGACTCATCTTGATAAACCTGCATAGCTTCATCTCCCACAGAGCTTGCGGAACCATTTCTTGCTGAAGGTTCTAATGTAGGGTTTTCTTTTGAAATTAAAACCGAGGTCGTACCGCGCCCACTCATCTGGGTTCCGGCTTCAGCTATGTTGAGCTTCTTGCTAGCTCTGCTTCTCCTTTTCGATGCAGCTCTGTCAGACTCATCGCTTTTGTTAGGTGGCTTCGCTATCGCTGATGTATCAAACATGGTGGATGGTGGCAAGACTAATCGAGTGATATTCGCATTGCTACCTTTCCCAGTAGAAAAAGCCCTGTTTGGTGCGGTAGCACATGTAGTAGGCGGGGATGAGCCATTAGGGGTGATCGTAACTGTTCTCGCGGAGACTACCTCGGACGAGGTTGTGCTTGGTATCCATCCTGAAGAAACCCAAGATGGTTCCTTTTCAAATGATGAAGAAGACACCAAGCGTTCAATTGAATCATGAGAGGCCATACTTGGCAAATCTTGCGCTGGTACACTTTGCTCAGAAGCTCTAGAAGACGGCAGTGGAGGTTCAGGTACGTTTGAGGGTTTCGTTTTCGGTGATCCAGCCCACGCTCCCAATATGGGTAGTCCGCGATGGAGATCATCATCACTTGATCGAGGATAGAAAGAGTCCGAATGGTCCAACCGCTGTATCCTGTCATCTTCAAACGTACCATACCCAAACGAAGTATCTTCCGATTCGCGTTGTTGATTTAAATATCGTCTGCTATCGATTTTCGTCTGCAAATATCTAGGGATCATTCGAATTGCATTGAAGCGCGTTTCGAGATCCATCAAATGTAGTAATGCCGCCGCCACACGCTCTGCTGGTAGAAGTTGCCACCCTGGAAGGTATCGTTGGGTCTGGATTGCAAATGTTTCAAGTTTTTGTTTTAATAGCCGCAAGAGCGGCGACGGAGATGACGTCGCAGAACAAAACAAAACACCAGACTCGGTACTTTGATGGCAGGAGCACAGCAATACCTCCGATGAGTCTAGCGATAATCCATCTACGAATGGATTGCGCGTCAAGTTAACTTCGAAGTCCTCAAAAACTCGTTGGAGTTGTGGAGAGCAGGCCAAGAAGTCCGAATCGGACGTCATCTGCAATAAATACCCGAAAAAGTCATGTTCCAAAACTTTGTGCTCGACACTCACGCCCACGATATTGGAGTCACCAAGCTCGCCGCTTAAGTACACTACTGCCTCGACAACTGCAAGAGATAAACTGCGCATCCTGTTCAGCAGCTTCACTACTCGCTGTGGCACATTCTTTTCAGCGTGAGTTGCTCTATGCAAAGGAAGAGCTCCCATAAGCTCTTGCTGTAAGTGAGCTAGCGCCTGGTCGCGCATATGCATGTTCTGCCTTATTGACTCCATCACGAGATGTGCCGGGGATCGCTGCATGGAGAGTGAACGGGTTGTACGCCGCGTAGTACCAGATTGTTCTTCATCGAAACTAGTACCTGTCGAGTCGTTTCGAGTGTGCAGCACCTGCTGCTTCAGCTTGTATGGACTTGACAGACGCTTAGCATTCAGCTGCTGCATCTGACGCTCAGTGAGAGGTTTAGCCACTGGATCTCGAAGCTTTCTTGGCTGCAGGCGCTGTTTAGGCTCGGTAATATATTCGCTAGGCTGAAGATGTCGACCCCCCCCAGCGTATGGGGTTGGGGACCTTCTTCCCGAAGAAGAATGCCGTGCACGCTGATCAAACGTCGCTTGCAGAGTTCCTTGGTACATCGAGTCATCTAGCTCCAGCTCCACCAGCAGACGTTGATCATGGCGTCGACGTCCGTCGAAGCCCATCGTCCTGCGCGGGACGGCCATTCTCCCATCATTCCGTAAGGCCCGATCACCCATACTTCGTATAATTAGGCGTCACTTGCAAAATGCCGCTCGGCGGAAAAACGTTTCGGGAGCGTTTCGGAGCCTTCGGAATGCCTGCGCAAAAACCAATAAAAGGAAGCCAACAACAAGGCATAGAAGGCTATCCATACAGATTAGATCTGATAGCTGTCTTTAAGTTTTAGCGGAGGCAGTAGCAATCGGGGTTAGCTTCAGGGGCATCTAGATAAGCATATCGTCGTCCTCCTCTTCGTCGCCGTTGGCTACAGTGGTGAGGCCCTGCGCTCGGTACAAGTCCGCAATCTAGTATGCCAGACCAACATTGTGATTAGCTCCTCGATAACAAACGATAAGCTACGATGATCACTCATACCTGAGAAGAGTAAGTCGCCTGCGTAGTGTCCTTGTCGTCACGGATGCGAATAAAGCGAGGAAAGCGCAGCGAAATACCCTTGTCTTTTGCCACGAGGCCGATGGCCGCCGTATACTTAGGAGAAATTGACAGGTCGGCACCTAAGATTTCCCACACGCAGCTAGCCTCGAACCAAACGTCAGGCTTAATTCCTTCGCCAATAGCATAGTCGCTAGGTGGCTTGTCCACCACCTTCTCTTTGAGCTGGTCGTAGAACTGCTTGAGCACTTCATCCGACAAACCAGTACCCAACTTCGTAATGGGCTGGTACATTTCGGTGTCCGGGTCATAGCATGCAAGCAGGTACGCGCCATATACACCAGTACGCTTGCCTCGTCCGTGGAACGCACCGATCGGAACCAAGTCAGCAGAGTCGCCAATGCCGTCAAGATAGTCCTTCTTCAACTTCAGCCACTTATGCGAGCGGTTAGCTGGTTCGTACGTCGCCTCCTTCTCTAGGGTTTTTACCATCAAGCCTTCACAGTTCTCACGCACAGCTTCCTCCAGGAAAGTGCGAACCTTATCTACGGCCTCGTCCATTGCCTCGGGGTTGTTCTTCACATCAACGCAATCTTCCACGTCTAATGATGTAGCAAATTCGAAGTGGCCAGGCTTCACTTCGAACATCTCCCGTAACTTTTCTCGGCGCTTTGCCAGCGGAGTGGCAAGGAATGAATCACCGTTCAGGAACAGCAAGTCAAACGCATAAATGCACACCAGTACTTTAATATCTTCGACTTTTACGTTCTGCAATCATAAAAAACACAAATGGGTAAGGAGGATCATTCAGTGAGAGTCGAGAATCAGGCGGTGTACCTTTCGAGATCGCGTACTCAGAATTTGGAATGGAAGACGCTTGTTTGTGGCACGATCCACAGCCACTACTTCTGCATCAACAATGCAGCTCTTGACAATACCCTTTTTTTTCGTAGCTTCCGAAATTGCCAGCTTAACATCTGGGAATCGCTCCGTTGAGTTTTCAAAGTTGCGCGAGAAAATGGCAATTTCTCCGTTAGGCAGGATGTGGATTTGGGCACGCTCGCCATCGTACTTGTACTCACAAGTGAACGGTTTGCCTTCAAAGCGGTCAAATACCATAGCGTACGCCTTAGTCGGTCGCGCAAGCATTGGTGACACTGGTGTACCTGGCGTCAGCACACACTTTTCAGCAACCTTGGCGAAGTCTTTCACACGAAGAAAAGGAGCTTCAGGAACCTCTTTCTGCACTTCGTAGAACGCAGCAACCAGAGCATTGTAGCTTGGACACTCAGCGAAAGCCTTTTTGACAAAAGCAAGTGCCTCCTGCTGCTTATCCTTATCCTTGTAGCTTTTCTCCGTCATAAACGCGTACGTCAATCCCATTAGAATCGACTTTTCTGCCAGACCAATTCGAAGTTTTCCCTGAAGCCCACGAATGATATACTTTGCTCCTTCGGCAGACTGTGCGCCATTGGATTGAGATTTTTTCTCCTTTTCGCACTTCACCAACAAGCCCTTGATAATGGAGCACTTTTGCTGTTGCGAGTTGTTTCCAGTCATCTTGGCAATCTTGACGAATTGGTTGTAGACGTGCTGGACGGTGAGTCCACTCCCTTTCGACGTTGCGGGTTTGATGGACGCAAAAGACAGTGTTTTCTGCTTGGACCGCGCATTCTGTGCAACCTTGCCGAGATCGCCCTCTTTGTGATACATCTCTTTGATGAACTTGAGGTTTGCGCCAGTGGCTTCGCCAATGGCCTTCATTAGAATAGCATCGCCAATTCCGATCTTGAGGTTCTCGAAAGGCGGTGCCAGATCGACACAAACGCAGAGATAGATACAAGCCAGCAGATCATCAGGCGAGCGACGGATGACGTCACGGAAGAATGCCGTGAGCAGGTCTTGGATGACGAGACGGCCCGTGACTTCTTCAATCTTTGCGAACAAGTGAGCCAAAGCGAAATACGGTGTCTCCCGGGGCTCATCGCTCTCATCGCCTTGCGGTTCGCTAGCCGTAGCTTTTGCTGCTTTCGCTTCAGCCTTGACCTCCGTATCTTTGGTATCGTCAGCGGGGATGGCCTTTGCTTTGCTCTTCTTGTTCGAGACCGGGGTAAAGAAACTACCCTTCGACGCAGCAGGTGACACCGCTTCTTTCTTCGGCTCCTTTTTTACCTCCTTCTTCGGCTTGGCCTCTTCAACCTCTTCAACCTTTTCAACTTCGTCATCGACGCCCTCCTTCTGCTTTGGACTAGAAGGTTTGGCTGTCCTTTTCGGCTCCTTCTTCGGGGTCTTCGCTTTCACAGACGTGTCCGCCTTCTTCGCCTCCTTCTTCGGACTCTTGGACTTAACCGGAGTCTCCGGCTTGCTCGTCTCTTTCTTCTTCGGGCTCTTTGCCTTTTCAGGAGACGACGTCGATGACGTCATGTCGATGAACTCCTCCTGCTTCGCCTTCGCAGCCTTCTTCTCCGTCGACATGGGCAGATCCAAGTCACTGTCCTCGTCGTCCTCCTCCACGACCCGCTGACGCAGACGGCGGCGCCCAGCTGGTAACAACAAAAAACATCCGTGAGCCTTCACCTTTCCCTGCAGCGGCACCAAAAAGATACCGTACGCTTCGTCTTGCTCCTAACAACTTCCTGCTCTTCTTCCTGCGCTTCTTCTTCTTCTTGTGCATCCTCCATCTCAGCATCCTCCGGCTCCTCCTCCGCCTGCTCCTCCTCCTCTTCCTGCTTCTCCTCCTCTGCCTGCTTCTCCTCCTCTGCCTCCTTCTCCTTCTTCTTTTCTTCCTTCTTCTCCTTCTTGGGCTTCTTCACGGGCTTGGGCGGCGCGTCCGCATCTCTCTCCGCGCGCTCGTCCGCGGGTTTCCGCTTCTTGGCCGGCGGCGTGGACGCCCCAGCGCCGAAGAACGACCTGCGGCATGCACGCAACACGGGAACACGAGGGAAAAAGGTTACGTCGGGACGCTCTGCTCCGCCGCCGCTTGGGTGCGCCACGCACGTGATGGAGCGCTGCGTCTTGGGCGCCGCTGCACGTCCACACCACAGCCACAGTCAGAGCGAGTCAGCTACGCGCACAGCAGCGCGCAGCATTTCGCACCTTTCTTCCCCATGGCGTCGCGCTCGTCCCAGCAGTTTGTGGCCGCCCAAATGGGTGCAACGGGCTCTACAAACCCTACGTCTCGTAAACCCTATGCTGATAAGACCCTACGCCCTACGCCCTACACCCTACTAGGGTTTGGAAACTAGCTGAGACCGTGGACTGCTCGGTCCGTCCGAGCGGTCTAAATGTCTAAAAGAAAGGCATTCCAGATCTGGAACGGCGCCTGCACCGCGCGGATCGGATGGGGCGGAGCGCGCTGGCGCTGGTGCCGACGGGCGTGGCGGCCGCCGCCGACCTCGCGCGCTTCCAGGCGGACGCGACGGACGCCCCGCTGCTGAGCGTGGCGCTGTGGAGCTCTCGCGCGCGCGGGGGCTCCGTGCGCGGGCGGCAGGTGGCGCTGGACAAGCACAAGCGGCGGCTGCTGGAGCTGCAACGCCTCGAGCCGCCCGAGGGCGCGCGCAGCTGGTTCGTGGGTGACCGCGTGCTGCAGCGCGGCGCGCTCACGCTCTTCTCGCCGCTGGACGCGCTGTTCGTGCTGCTGGACGCCGCGTGGCCGCAGCGCGAGCGCTTCGCGTCGGTCTACGACCTGCTGGCGCGCGACGGCAACACGTGGCTGCTGCAGCTCGCGTCGCTCACGCCCGAGGCCGTGGAGCGCGTGTGCGACGTGCAGCACGTGGGCGACGACGGCCTGGAGAACTTGTACGTCAAGGCCAGCCAGCCCAAGGCCACGCGCTGGCTGCGCGCCAAGGTGGAGCGCGCTGCGGCCGTGCTGGCCACGCACGAGGCGCGGGCCAACGCCGCGGCGCCGAGCGTCAACCAGCAGGTGAATCTGCCGGGCCAAAAGCAGGCGGACGCGCGGGAGCTGCCGCTCGACGGGAGCGTCACGCAGCAGGACGTCGCGCGCCATTACCGAGAAGCCATCGACGTCGTGGGCGACTACCTCGCCGACGAGTGGATCGACCTGCTGTGCAAGGAGTTCGGGTGCGTTGCTCGAGTGATACGGTGCAGTAGCACCGGTGGTGCTCACGCAGTGGCTTGTGGATTGTTGCAGGGTGAAGAAGGAGGTGGAGCCCAAGGCTGCGGCCAAGGCGGCGACTGCGGGGCCGCTGGACACGATCAAGCGCTTCGACCGGCGCCAGACGCCGGAGAACGGGAGCAAGCGCCCGACGCCGTCGAGTGCGGGCGCGGCCAAGAAGAAAAGCAAACTGGCCAACGTGGACCGCACAGGCATGAAGTCGCTAACGTCCTTCTTCGGCAAGAAGTAGGCCGGACGAGTCCAGTGCAAACCGATGCATTAACGAATATATAGAGCTGTTTATCGCCGGGACGTGGAGCCTTCCACGCTGACCCGATGGACTGCAACGAAGTCGTCCCAGCCGGAGAGGATCTTGAACTTGATGAAGGACGCGTCGGTCGGCTTCACGTTCTCGCTCACGATCTGCATCTCGCCGTCAGACTCCTTCAACTCTGAAGTCGGCACAGCAACACGAAACAGTTAGGCAGTGTGAGCAATCCCAAATCGTTGCGTCCTGCTTACTAGTATCGAAGAGCTTTTCCCATCTAGTCGGCGTCGGACCGCTGCAAGACTCAACGCTTATCTCCTTGGCATTTCGTGTCCACATCTTAACACGGACAACTGAGGCTGTTGTGGCAAGCTGGACAACAATCTCCTGCGGAAAGCTGCCCGTTGTCACCCATTTGGTCGATTGCTCTCTGCTCACACAAACGCAGCAAGGAGCATAAGACATGGCCATCGCCTATAAGTCTATGCTAGGAGGTTGTGCTAGCAGCAAAAGATGGTCACCCGTCCAAGATGTTAACCGGCAGGAAGCTCGAATCGTACGAGGTCACGGCGGTCACCTGGGCACCCTCCTCATCCAAGGCGAGCTCCATCACGACCACGACGACTCTAAACTTTTGTGAATGCGGCTTCCTGGTTTTCTGGAGGCTTAACTTAGAACAACCGCAACATGACAAAAGCACAAGTAATAATAGCTGATGGTACACACTCATACTTAGCATCTCGATTTTTGCGGTGCGCAGCACGCATGCACTGCGACTTACTTGAGCACCCTCCTAGATACCAACGTCACAGATGGTCATACGAAGTACTTGACGCTGTTGATCAATTTCAAGTTTTTCGACGCTACTCCCGTGAAGTGTTTCACTCGCCTAAACCACTTGGCAAGACGGCATCCTTTTCACGAAGACAGTGGCGGTCGAATGGACTCTTTATACAGGCGCTCGAAGCCCGCTGACAGGATGTCGGCCGCACGAGTAATACCCGATCCATCGTCATTGAACAGTTTGCAGTTCGACCACATTAGTCGGATATCGTTGGCGAAGTGTGTGGAGTCCAATTCCTTCACGCCAGCAGCCACGGTATTGCTGTCCACGATGTATGCGCCCTTCTTGAGCTTATTCTCGATTTTAGATAAATCCATTGGCTGTTTCACCACCCGCGTGTAGAGCGGCACATTTTCAACAGGCTCGAGGAACGGCTTTGAAAACGGATGAGACTTCAAGCACTCCACAATCTTCAGGCACCTGTCCAACAAGCTTTGCTCTGCACCCACAGCCTTGGAGTAGGCGTCGAACCGTGATGGTTTTTTGCACTCAGCGCACTGCCAATCACCCTCAGGTAGGTCGTTCTGCGTCATATGCAGGCACCTTAGGTGGTAGGACCGTGGGCACTTATCACAGCATACCAGGTCACCAGCGCGCTGGCAAACCTCACAGAAATCGAGATTAGCATCAAGTTCGCTGTCTGAATCATCATCGTCTTCATCTTCATCATCGCCGTCGTCTTCTTCGTTGTAGGCTTCGTCCTCCGTGTCGTCGTCGTCCTGTATCATGCGCTTTAGGCGTTTAGTAGCACGTTTACCACGGCCTCGGCCTCTACCCCTACCTCTACCTTTAGTCTTCGGGGGTGGGGTAGTTTTACGGTCTTGCGAACTTTTCTTCTCCACCGCTCGAGAAGTAGCAGGAGCCCCGTCAGGTTGCACCTTACGTGGGCGTCCTGGTCCACGACGTTGTGGTTGCGGCGGTGCAGCGTGGTTCTCCTCCTTAATCGCCTTGGAGCCACTATCTCTTTCTCGATCATCGCGTACCGTGCTAGCCAACGGTCTGGGCCTTTGTCCATGGTGATCATGATGTTTTTTGTCCTCTTCTTCCCCAGTGCGTTCATTACGATGGGTCGCTCTTGAATCATTCCGGGACACCGCCTCTTCTGAGTCACGATGGGCAGCACTGTCTTCGCCATCACTACCGCCAGCATTTTGCTTCGGCTTCTCACTTTCTTCGCCATCGCTTTCACTTGCTTTCTGTTTTTGTGCCTGGGGCGCCGCTACAGGGCGTGCAATAGCCCTCAACCTTTCACGAGGAGTACTATCACCTGAGTCCATCGAGCTAGTGGATGATTGGTCCTGGTATGGGCTATCTGTTTGACGGCGTCTGTCAGCGATGCCACGGCCGGGGTGCACCCGGGGTAAAGCTTGCACTTCAGCATCACCAGAATCTTGGGCATTTCCATTTCTCAAAACAATTCCGTTGGTGCTGTGGCGCAATTCATTTTGCGGGCGGTTGCTTTCTTTGCTGGACTGGCTGCTGGTATCCATTGGTCCCGAGGTCGTGGGGGTTCCATTTTGATTCAATGAACTTAACAGCCGAACCAGAGATTTTTCCGACTCGGCGCAATTGATAACAGTAGCCGCTGATGGAGAGTCCACTGAGCTTGGGTGAACACGCGGTGAAGCAACTCGAGCAGCAACTCGAGAATCGCTGGCTTGCGCACTATCAGCCATTACAGAGAGCATGTCACCGGAGGTATCCTTTGCTGCTCGCTTTGGACCAAGAGGATACTGCGACGGGGACTTCTGCTGTGCCTGCATGCTCGCATATCCATCACGGTCGTTTCGTCCATCTGCCTGATACTGCTGCTCATACTCTGGCTGCTGGGTTTGCAGTTGTCTGCGTCCTTCATACATATTTCCAGGCTCCGCATTGCGAGCAGAAAAACTGTCACGCTGAATAGGTGGCCGGCCTTCCGCTGACGAAGTGGGGGGATACTGTGCATACCGGCGACCATCAGCAGTACCTACGCTTTGAGCACTGCCGTAAGCCATCCGTCGATCGGGTGTTGATATTGGTGCTGAAACAGCGACGGCGGCAGCAGCAGAAGTAGCAGCAGCAGCAGCAACAACAATAGAAGTAGCAGCGGCAGCGGCAGCAGCAGAAGTAGCACGGTCACTCGTCACTGTGGGCACTGAACCCTGTCCACTACGACGCAGCGTATCCAGAAGATAACGCTTGTATTTCTGAACCTCCTTCTCTTTTTCTGCCGTGCACGAGGTGCACGGGCATCCGTGCGTGCAGATCAAACAGCGCAGCAAGCGTCGATTGGGCGCGGATCCGTTCCGGCCGACAAACAGCGCCTCCATCCTCACCCTGTAAACACTGCGCAAATGCTCACGACACAACGAGTGTCTTTCGTCCGCGTGCGGGCAAAAGTTAACTACCGGCACGTAGTTATTCTCGCTCATTCCACACAAGTGGCAAAGTCCCTTTGCCACAAAGTTGGCCTCCTTTTCCGGGATCAAGTCCTCCATAGCCACTGCAAACGCGTCGTGCAGCACGGATTCGTCCAGATTGACCTGCTCGCGAAGCATCTCCTCCACTCTCGGAGGCAGTTTTCTCTCTCGCTTGTAGTCCTCCGCCATCTTGCCCAACGATCCTTCCGGTCTGCCCTGATACATGTTGTCAGCCGAGCTCTCCGGGACTCTGCCCTGATACATGTTGCCACCCGAGCCCTCTGGGACTCTACCTTGGTACATTTTGCCAGCCGAGCCCTCCGGGACTCTGCCCTGGTAGCCTTGTGGTCCCTGAATCATCCTGCCCTGGTATGCTGCCGCTGCCGCTGCCGTGGTAGGCGGCTCCTGCGATCTCGCCGGGTATCCGGACGCTCCCTCGTTCATCCTACCTTGGTACGCTGGCGGCACGCCCTGGTAGCCCGGCGCTCGTTCCACCATTCTGCCTTGGTATCCCGGCTGCGGCTCCATGGGCCTGCCCTGGTACGGCTGCGACCCATTGGCCACTCTGACCTGGTACTCCACGGGTCTCCCCTGGTACACCGGCGGGGCTTCCCCAGGTCTTCCCTGGTACCCGTCCACTGGTCTGGCGGGGTACGCCGCCGGTTTGTCCGCCATCCTGGCCTGGTACTGCGCCGGGGTCTCGCCCGCACGCGGGGGGTACGCAGCGGGGCGCTCCACGCGCTCTCCCGGCCGCGCGGCGTACCCCGGCGGGTACTGCTGGTACTGTGGCGCGCGCTGGGGCTCCCAGTCGGGGGGGGCGCGCGCGCGGCCCTGCCAGGCGGCTCCGGGCGAGGGGGCCGCGCTCACGCCGCCAGACACCACGGGGTAGCCGTCCTGCGCCTTGCCCTTGCTCCGGATGGCCTCCATCCACACCTCGTTGGGCGGTGGCGTGAGTCGCTGACGCTTCGAGGAAGGGGGGGGGAGATGGGATCACGGCAGAGAGGTATCAGGTTAGAGAGGGACAAGCGCGAGGGGGGGGGGCGGAGGGAGTGGGCGCGTACCTTGTCCCCGCGGCCCCGAGGCGCCCCGTGGTACATGCTGGCGGCGGCGCTTCCTCGCTCAGACGTCGGCGGCTTGTCCGGCCTCAGGCTTCTTGAGATTTGTCAGGGTTTTGGCGCGGCGCGGGCCGCGAGACCTGATATTCTGCCTCCAGGAGTCGATGGAACGGCGAGACCGGATATGGAAAGGCTGTATTGTATGTGTTTGCGCAGGTACCTGTGGAGTAACATTTGCACAATAATGCGCCAGGTGGCACCGTAAACGCCGTCGCGCGCTGGAGCGAGCGCCACCTGGCAACCTTTTCCCATCCCAGGACGCCCGAGGAGCGCGGGGTGGCCTGCAGCGCAATTGCGCTGCAGGCCATCCATGGACTGCGATAAATAATGAAGTTGAAGTGGTCAGGAGGCATGCGACCGGACGACTGAGTGGCTGGCTCACCGTGCCCCGTGGTGGGTGACAATTTTCCGAGAGCGGACCAAAACTGTTGCTTCCTCCGACGTGATACTTTCCTGGTGAACATATTCTTCGACGGAGATTTTTCCGAACATTGGTATTACTCGATGGGCAACTTTGGTTCCTCAGGTCAGTCATTTCTGGGTCATTTCTGGGCTCTTCAGCAGCGGGGCTGACGAACCTCAGAGGACTATTGTATCGCTTTCCTCTTGCCGCCAACACAATTACTGGCTGTCGGTGCCACCCCGTAGGGGCTACTACCGTACTTGCAATATCACTGAGCGACTAAATAGCGTAGGTGTGTTGCAACACGTCCAAGCAAACACCTTAACGGTGGTTAACACTTTTAGAGTAATGCGGGGCTACATACATTAAAAAGACTGGGCAAAATGTACCGCACAGGCGGGTGTAAAACACCCGACCTGAATACATGACATAGGAAATCTACGCGGGGCTGCTGAACTGAGTCAATTCAGCGGTTTGACGATGTCTAACTGAGCAAAATCCTCAGTGACCAAAGATGGAATTTGCAATTATATGCCACAAATTTGAAGAAATAGACACTGTCAGCAAAAGGTCGTTTCAACCGATAAAATAGCATGGTTCGCCCTTGCTGTCCATAGCGAGTCTTATCTTTTCTATTATTCAGGAGTCGTTTCAGGGGTTGTTTAGGGGGTGATCTTTCCATATTTCAGCTCTCATGCCGTACCGTGCCCGCTCTCATATTAATTTACACATCTCGAGGTTGATCAGTGATCAGCTACACGATGTGCAGGTTACGGAACAAGGTTCTGACTCAACAGAATTTATTACCAGGTGTTATTCTAGCAAACTGTAAACCAGAAAGCCATCAAGCATAGTACAAGCCTTGTTGCCACTCGTAACAACTGAGTGCCCGCCAAGCCCAACAAGCAAATGATTCTCACACATATTGATAGCGAGAAAGGTGGAACGCGGGTCGTGTTCGACTGTGGAGATCTTCAGCTTTTGGCACACCCGAATCGTTATCATCGTAATTTGCTCTGTGATTTACATGTAGCGTACGTTTCCATTGTCGACATTCTTCCTTCAAAGAAGGATCATACCTGCAACTATGACTTTAACGGCGTGACGGTTCGTTCACAAGATGCAAGAAAGAAGAAAAGTCCACGGGGGTTGCGGTAGGCTCACCAAAGTGTCTTCAGAATCGATCAACGATGACCATGGTGGCATTATTACCATTGGTACTGACAGGTAATAATGACACGTCAAAGTCCATGGATATATCCATCAATACCGCGGCACCCGCGTCACCTGGCTGGTAGGTAGACTATAAAGTGAACAAAAAGTCCATAAGTGGTGAAGTTCTCCTAGTGTTCGACTATAATGTAGAAACCATGCGGGATCAATTATTGGATCCAAGACTACCCCAAGACTACCCGTACGATCACTAAAACTGGCTAAGGCCTCGTATAACAACTCCATCATTTTGTTCAGCTTCCTTGAAAACGCCAATTGAGTTGAAGCACTCTATTGCTGTGCCGAAGTCCTCTATTGCTGGGCCAGGTCGTTTGTCTGGACGCAAATTTTGCAGCACCACATTAATCAACCATCGTGGGATACATATTTCTTTTAGTATTACTATGTTGTCGGTACAGGTGAAAGCAAGCTTCTCTACAACGAAGAAAGCGGCTGGAACAATTGCATCGTGATAGAATCGGCGTGATTTTTGTGCCGCGTAAATTCCTTGTTCGCCAACAGTTTATTTCATACCCAGCACAATCATCACCACTGAATATTGAGCTGAAGTAGAAGTCACATTCATTTCGAGATATTAATACTATAATTATTATGCAAGCTGGGATACCATCTTGGGTTGGCCATTTTGAATGTCTGTTTTGGCGCCACTTTCAATAGTTATCGGTTAACAGAGGCTTTATAGAGGCCTGGTGATACTCACTGTCTGGCCCGGTAGCAGTGCCAGACGTCACAACAAATGGATGCTGTTCACTTCTTGGTACTATATTTCAAGTAGGAACTAACCCGACCAGAGATGCAATTGTTTTGCTTGACGTGGAGAATATCATTCAGTGAAATGCCCGTTTTAATGACTGCCGATATTAATCCAATTTCCAACCTACAGTAGAGAAGTCCGACTCAAACGTCGCTGAATTGGGATTTGTGGCTACAGTAGTACACCACAAAAATGTTACTGCGCCCTTGTATACCTTGTATATAGGTAGCTGCATTAATTAATTGGTCGAGGAATTGAGTTGGTTGAGTAGATTCAAACACGTAAACCAATAACCTAGTAATCAATCTACTTACGTTTCTTGCACGCTTGGCTCCAAGCCGCTCACGCGTTCGTAGTCTTCCTACTTATAAGTAGGTAACCTACCTACGTACATTTCAGATTTACGTGTCTGAACCTACCTCCCCAATTTGATTCATCTTTTAAAATTAGTACCGGTATCTATTAATAAGTGAGCATCTATAATTCAGTATTGTGTTAAAAACGTGATTTGGTGGATCAAAAACCCTGACTCAGACAGAGAACGATACCGGTACCGTATAACACGGATCCAGTGCTACACATGGATCGAGTGCGACACCGCGTAAAAAGATTAGACTATAGGGATGGGTAATGCAAATCAGTGATAATTGTAGTGGTGACACCCCTTTTAGTAAATGTAGCCATTAATTGGTGGTGCTAGCTGTCCTCTAAAACTGGTGCTTCCAAACACACAAAGAGCGATTTTTTCGCATATCTGTAATCCAATTTAGCAAGCTGCAGCGCAAAACGCGAGTTAGTTTTACAAATACTAGTTACAAAATGAAAAAGTCACTACCTTTGCTCGAGCTCAGGGTTTTTTACGTATTGCGTCGACCGAGTTTTTGTTGTAGCATAGAATT
>BSXT01000568.1:0-85556 GCA_030267785.1 Phytophthora fragariaefolia | reverse complement strand
CTTGTTTGCGTGTCCAGGTCGCCAACAACTACTGGTTGTGCGGCGGCAATGAGCCGACGCCAAACTAACGATTCAATCAATCACTTTTCAACTTTCCAACTTCCTCTCTAGTGTTCTTCGAGCGCTTGCCACTGCGCTCATCAAGCTTCGGGTCTTCGCATCGGCTTGTGTGACATCAACTGCCTGTTCAGCAAGCGGCTGTGTCGCGAAAAACCAATTGAACGCGGCAATCTGTACACGTGGGTGAACGTGCACGGAACGGGTGTCCTGAGGGTGTTTTACAGTCAGCGTCTCTCACATTAAAAATTGTGCATGAAGGTGGCGGGCGGGGTAAACCGACTCTGGGTGGTGAAACCGGGGCAGCACTAGAGTGGATCCAATTGTTTCGGACCAACGTCGTCTGCCTCGCGAGCGGATCCACTCACCTTGACCAAAATGGGGCTCGCGGTGATTGTGGCGAGGTTCAAAATGCGGCGCGCGCATCCCGATTGAAGTGGAAGTCTAAACATTCGAGCTGCCGGAATGTTTAGACGAGCACTTCAAGCAGGTGCAGATGGCATGGTGTAGCACATTCGTCGCATTTGGCTCCGCTGGGCCCCGAGATCGCCGAAAGACTGCTTTCCATAGGGTGAGGCTCCATCCGGAGCGAGACAGTCGAGGCCCATCGCGGGCAGTAGCGCCTCATCACCTTTCCGGTCCTCGGCTCTGAAGCAGTAACGGCCGTCTAAACCGGACGATTACTGTTATCCTACGCATCCCCATTGTCGCCGAACCCGCACCAGTCGTCTACATATCCGCGTATCTTGCCGTGACGGCGAAGATATTACCATGGCGGCGAAGATATCGCCTCCGCTTGAAGCGCCGTCAATGACGGCGTCATGGCATTGACTTAATCGAGTCGTCGCCACAGCGGACTGCAAGTTGCAGTTTTCGCGGCGGGCGTTCCGCTAAACAGGTCATTGGCGTCGAAAACGAGGCTCCTTTCAGCCCTCGTACAGCAATCCAGAGAAACGCAGAGCAAGCGGCAGTGCACCGCCCGTGTCAAGGGACCGGGTTCGTCGGGGCTGACTCCACCTGAAAAAGCTTGTTGTGATCCAGCTTAGCTGGTGCTGAGCGGCCCCTTCTCACGTCCTCGCTCAGGAAGGTCTCTGCACGTCTTGATATCCGTATACTTCGAAGCACGCAGCAAGAGGCTATTCGATGGCCGCGCTGCGCTCGAGGACAAGGGAGTAGCCACAGCAAATGCCTCGGTTCCACCGCCCACCGCTCGCTATGCAGCGCGCCCCTTGTAGCTTTCGTTCACTTCGAAATTGGCTGCCAACCCCTCAGCCCGCAAGTCTCCGCCACTCTCGCAAACGCTCTCCAACCGAGATACCATGGCGAAACAGCCCTTCTTCACGTTCGAGGACGCCAAGTTCTCCTTCAGCCTCTTTTGCTGCATGTGCGGCGTCGGCACGCTGAGTATGCCGGCCAACTTCGCCCGAGCAGGTCCGGTCCTCGGTTTCCTGGCTACTGTGTTCATGGCTTTCGCCAACATGTACGCCTCGGTTGCCATGTCCAAGGTACTTCTGCTCGCCCCCAACTCCGTCAACACCTTCAGTGACCTCGGTGAATGGTGCATGGGCAAGACCGGCCGGTACCTGTGCATGGTCTCCCAGATGGGCTCCTGCCTGCTCATGCCGTGCGTCTTCCTCGTGCTTGGTGGCGGCTTGCTTGACGGACTCTTCCCCGGTGCCTGGAGCACGACGACTTGGATTATTTTGATGACCATCACGGTGTTGCCTTTGGCGCTCGTGCCAACTCTGAAGGAAGGTGCTGGAGCGGCTTTCGCCGGTTGCATGGGCACGCTCATCGCCGATGCCCTTGGCATTGCTATCGTGGCGCACGGCATGAGCGACCACCCGTCCGTTCCGACACCCGAGCTCAGTCTATCCCAGGTCGTCGGCGCGTTCGGTAGTCTTGCTATGGGCTTCGGTGCTGGCATTGTCCTCACGGACGTGCAGCGTCAGCACAGTGACCCGAGCCGCATGCCCCGTGTGGTCTCCGTCACGATCGGATTCATCATGTGCATGTTGCTGGTTCTGGGCTTTGTGCCGTACTACTCGGTGGGTTGCCAGATTTCGGGCAACCTGCTGTACGTGATTTACCCGGACGCCTCCACCGGTCTCACCTCGCTAGGTTTCGAGCCTAAGTGGGGCACTGTCGTGCTGGCCTACCTAGCCATGCAGATGCACGTGACCATCGCCTTCTCCGTGCTCATCAACCCGGCCTTCTACATCGCTGAGCGACTGGTGCTGGGCATGCACAAGAAGACCTCCGAGGACGTTGAGAACGGCGTGGCCTACATCGAGTCTGGCACCCCCACAACGGATGCGAAGGGCGACATCTCTCGCGTCAGCATGACCTCCAGCCGTCGCTCGAGGACATCCGTCTTCCCTCTCACCGGTGAGCTCAACAACAACCACGAGCTTGAGGCTGCCGAGTACCGTGGCGTCAACGCGATCAAGTACATTGTGCTGCGTCTGGCCATCATCGTGGTGCTTGTCATTCTGTCGATTGTTTTCAAGGACCACTTTTCGGACTTCGTCGACTTCGTGGGTGCCTCTGCCATCACGGCCAACTGTATTGTCCTGCCGACGATCTTCTACCTCATCAAGACGTGGGAGCACGTCCCGATATACGAGAAGTTCGGCGCTGGCGTCGTCATCGTGGTTTGCACCGTACTCGGCGCGTATTCAACATACACGGCTGGGAAGAACCTGTTCTACCCCTCGGACTCGGACACGCTGTTCCCGTACTGCGATGCCGAGTTCCAGAACACTGTGTACTACAACCAGACCTCTGTGTCGACCTAACAGTGAATCGCTACGTATAAATCCGCAACTCGCGAGTACAGACAACCTACTTGCTCATTTCTCTCACTTGTTACATGGTGTTCACGCCAGGGCAGATTAGCAAGATACCCTTCATAAGCACCCACCTCGTTCAGTCACAGTCACGTTGAGTAATACTAGGAAGCGTGTAGTATACTGTAGTATAGTATTATGTACTACTTCATGTTGTACTGCGTAGAGTTCTATCGGTATACATGTACAGTACAGTAGAAGTAAGGTTCGGTTATAAACAAAAAAACTCGTTTTAAACCCTGTTGCTGTCGATTCATTATGGCAAAAAGTTAGAAACCATTGGGACGGTTCCTTGCGTACTCCTAATTCTACCCGTCGTACTGTAAGTACCTCTCCTAACCTGCCCGCTCCGCACTCTTAAGCGCTGTCAGTAAGGAGGATACCATCTATGATGTCGTGTGGAGAAAGACACCAACGTTTCCGCAGCATTCTGGACATATTGCTCCACGAGTTCGGCTTCTGTCAGGTATTCACCAACCTCGTTAAAAGCTTCATTAGCATTGCGCATGCGGGCCATTGTCTGTAAAACCAGGAATAAGTTTGTTCTCTTTGCTTTGACGCTGACTCTAAACTTGAGAACCTCCAAGTCGCTAGACAGTCATTCATTTAGTCGCATAGGAGTGGCAAGCATCAGTTAGCGGTGTTGCAGGGAGCGACAAAAAAAACTTATCCGATTATCTAATCCATAGAAAACTTCAAAAACTTTCGGCTCAGTTCAGTTAACAAAAAATAGTAAAATACCAACGCATAACTATCGCTAGCTACATTAACCGCGGCTTTATGGGGTTTTCGCTTGGTTTTAGCCGATCGGCTTTGTTCTAAAGCCGTGGCTTTTTGGTGAGGCGTTGCAGTCCAAGATATCCGGAAATTTCCGGCAGCTCGTACCTAATTGGGCAAAGGCTCGCAGGCATGGAGATCGTGGACAAACGGCGATCTCGCGCTATTTCAACAATGACAAGTTCCCTGCCTGCGCCAACCTCAAGAAGGACTCCGCGACAACAATACGCTTGAGTGTTGTGTACTCCTACATTCCATCTTCTACCTTGTCCAATTCTCCAGCTACTTTAAGCACGAGTGAAAGCTTGCGAGCTTTGTCAATCTCGCAATTTCATTATATTCTTGGTAGCAGTGTGGATACTCGCAAGCTCGCTGAAATACCGCTCACAAGTTGCTGCATTGACAACAATTGAGACGATTAGAGCTGCTAGTTCCGGTAGTTTTGACTTAGATCTCAAAACTCCAGTACTGTGCTACATCGCCATTAAAACGAACAACAATCTCATCAACAAAAAGACCACGATACCACGAAGGTATATCTTGAGCCAGGTCATGTATCTCCTCACAATTGTCAAATTCAAAGTACCGGCGAAAATAGTACATACATGTACCATTGCCACACGAGCGCTCAAGAAATAGTAATCGAGGCGCTTCCTTGAGAAATGCTACAGCTAGACGTACATGCCGCGGATGGAGAAACAACGCTAGCAACATTAAGGGCTGCTCACAACGATGGCATCGTTTCTCCACTAGTGCTACGACGAGTCCCATGTTATCGAAATCACTGGAAAACCCTCGGTAAATGTCTCGATATGATTCTACTACATCTTCTCATCTCGCTGTAGTTTGCAGGAGACATTTGACAGCAGGCGTATAATCTCTTCCGCTGCTGCTAGGTTACTCCAAAATACTGGCTCACAGAAAACGCGTAGCGACTCGGGAAATTCGACCTCATCAATATATATTCCGTATACTGAAACTATATGCCTGCAAATTGTTGTAAGCTGGATCTGCGACGTGTGCGACCCGTCGGGTCGGGTCGGGTCTGATTCGTGTGCGCCACACAACCCGCCGCGGTTATCCCGCCACGCCACTCCATTACTTGACCGCATCACCGAGCAGCATGAGCTACAACAACCGGCGCGGGGGCTTCGGCGGGCGCAGCCGCGGGCGCGGCAACCGCGGGGGCCGCGGCGGCTACGGCGGCGGGCGCGGCGGCTACGGCGGTGGCTCATCCGTGGGCAACGAGGTCTGCCGGCGCTTCATGGACGGCGGCAAGTGCGAGTTCGAGCAGACGTCGGGCGGCCGGCCGTGCCGCTACCCGCACTTCGTCAAGACCATCGGCGAGACGCGCGGCCACAGCGGCACCATCAAGGACGTGGCCATGTGGGCCGAGCGCCAGCAGCTGTTCACGTGCTCGGCGGACGCCAGCATCAAGCTCTGGGACTGCGCCACCTGGCAGGAGGTCACCACCATCAGCGTGCAGGACGCGCTGCCGCCCCCGCCCGCCGGCGGCGCCAACGCGCGCAACGGCAACAGAGACAAGGCGCCGCACACCGAGGGCGTCGTGGCGCTCGTGCTCTGCGGGCCCTTCCTCTTCGCGGGCTTCGAGGGTCGCTTCCCGCCCAACCCCAAGGTGGCGGTGGGCATGGTGCGCGGCTGGAACCTCGAGAACGCGCAGGCGCCGCCCTTCGAGTTCCCGGCCTCCGAGCTCATGCCCTTTGCGCACACCATGAACGTGCAGGCGCTGGCGGTGGCCACCGACACGACGGGCAACGCCACGCTCTTCAGCGGCAGCGCCGACGGATCGATCCGCTACTGGCAAATGGACACGGCCACCAACCAGTTCAAGTGCAAGGGGGTGATGGAGGGACATGTGCGCGGCGTTACCAGGCTCAAAACGTTCGCGGTCGGCGGCGCGCCGATTTTGGCGTCCGCCAGCGTGGACTCGACGATCCGACTCTGGGACCTGGCCACGTACCAGTGCGTGAAGGTGCTATCGGCCGAGGAGAATGGACACACGGACGCTGTCATGGACCTCGAGTTCTGGGTGAACAACAACGAGACGTTCCTCATCAGTGGCGGCTTGGACTGTGAAATTATCGTGTGGAGTCTCACGCCACCCTTCCAGCAGCTTTTCAAGGAAACACAGGACTCGCAGGTTACTGCACTGTGCGGAACCCAAGATGCCGCACAAGCCCCCATTCTACTCATCGGCATGGCAGTAAGTTACTTCATGCTTGATACGTACTTGATCTGGACGATGAATCTGA
This sequence comes from Phytophthora fragariaefolia, assembly GCA_030267785.1. NCBI lineage: Eukaryota > Oomycota > Peronosporomycetes > Peronosporales > Peronosporaceae > Phytophthora > Phytophthora fragariaefolia. The sequence goes on along the minus strand of BSXT01000568.1, from coordinate 79,600 downwards.
TTGTGTTATGTCATGTGTTTAGGATGGCTCGATTTCCGTCAAGGAACTGCCTTCATTCGCGTATAAGACGACACTAGGCGCCAATCTCAACCAAGGTCACCAGGATGCTGTGCGGCGCATCACTATTGGTCCAAGCAATACGTTCTTCTCCACTGGTAACGATCGTAAAATGATCGCCTGGCAGATCACGGGTGACGCTGCCTCCATTCAGTCCAAGTAAGTGGTCAATTTTGATTTCATAGCACCAACGCCGCTGTTGTACATACAGCTCGAAATGCAAGAGAATAGGACGACGGTGGGTGCGCATGAAAGCTAGATGGCAGAACGAGAATGGCCACGAGTGAGAGAGCCAACATATCGTGTTGGGGTCATGTTAAAGATGACGTTTTAGTCGAGTTCTCTCTCAAAAAGCCGAAGTAGGATAGCACTAAACACGGTGAACAGCTCGCGTTGAGGACAAAAAGTCCACACGCTCTGCAATCTAGTCTTATAGTAGGGTAGATTTTCTGCCAAATTGTGCTAAGATGGTGGCGAGATCAAGGAGATGCCCACATCACCGCAGCATCGTCTTTTGCACGAAACCGCGCAGCTATGTTGTAGTCCTCATAGCAGTCTGAGGACTATCAGCGGCGAATAGTGAGCGCGCAGATGCTCTAAACGTGGCCGGTGCTGTCTTCGCTTTCGTATTTTCGCTGTTGATCGGCACCAGTACTTCCATGCGCTATTGGACCCCAAGGAGTTGCGTCGTTTTCTTGACCTGGAACGCTCAATAAAATCTGTTGAGCCCCGAGACTTCCAGTTGAGTGTTGCGCTTGCTGATGATCACAGTTGAGCCCAGTACTTGAGGGCGGTTGAACTGTTGTTTGACCGGGTGTAGCGATACCGTCGACTTGGACAATACCTAGCTCCTTACGAACACGTTGGAGCCACGTCGCTGCCTTCTGATATGATCGGTTCAGCGCATAAGCTTCCTCGAAGCAAGTTGCAGCTAACTCGAGCTGCTTCTTGCTGTAATGACAAAGCCCCATGTTATGACTTGTAACGTGGTGCTTGCCCATTTCTTGAGCCGACAGGGTGTAGTACGCTAGGGCGCTGTCGTACTCGTGCAAACCATAGTATAGACGCCCAATTTCAAAGGCGACATCCTTCTCTTTGTCTAGTGCATAGTAATTTTTCCAGACCAGCGGAATTCCGTACATCACGTCCTGCTTGAGCTTAGCCGCAGCAGTTGGGGACTGGTCCAATAGTACATCACGGAATTTGTAAAAGACATCTGGGTCCCACCCACTTAACTTCATCAGCGCGAGTACGGCCTTCAGCGATGGAGCTTTCGCATCTTCCTTCGTAGATTTCTGCATCACGAAGAAATCGTTGGGGCCAAATGATACGATATCGTCTTCAAATGCTGTGGTAAGGTGGGGAAAATCAAGGCTACGCTTCGCGCAGGTTTTGTCCAGTCCGTCACCGTAGAGCTCAGTCATTGCTGAGCTACCAGGCTCATTTTCACCCAAGGCGTTAGCTGGTAGCATGAAAGCAGATACTTTCAGACTGGCCTCTTCTTGTGGACTGTGCAACGCAAAGCCGCCACGACTTGCAAAATACACGCCAATAGCGTGGTAGTTGACCATAACGGAGAAGCTACCATGCACCGCAATATGTGGGTCGCTAACGCCTCTGAAATGGTCGGGGTTGTTGTTTCCCTTATCACCTGACAATGCGACGAGCCCGTTTTTCGACAGTGCAGCGAGTCGCTCGATAGCCGACAGAGCTCCGATGGGCAGTAAGATGGTGGCACCCGAAGACGCCGGGTCAAAGTAGTCGTGATACCACTTCAGGATATTGTTGCGGTGCGGATGGTCTTCTCCGTAGTAAGTCTCGTCGATCTGTTCATACTTAAAGATATTGCTCAGGCGCTTGATGATCTCAGGGTCAAGGGGATCAGGTTCCTCCGCTCGCTTGGAGCCCACACTGACGAGACCCTCCTTCAGAATGCCACCGTCCACTTGGAATAGGTCATGGTACAGTGTATCAAACAAGTAATTTGCAATCAGACAGAGCGGATTCGCCAGCTCCCCGGGGCGGATGACCTGACCGGACGAATACAGGCGCAGCTCCGTGTCGGTGGTGGCGTCGAAGATCGCAAAGTCCACAATTCCGCGCTTGACGAACGGCGCCAGCGCCGGGTGCGTCTTCCAGAAATTGAAGTTCTGCTCCGTGAAGTCCGTCATGATGTAGCGGATGTTGCTCAGCGGGAAGTCCAGCACACTCTGCGGGTTAACACCGAGCTCAGCCTGGGCTTAACGCACCCCCCCCGACAGAGCACAAGCAGCTAGCACTCACCTGCACCTGGGCGAGAGCCTTCAAGAAGTAGAAGCTGAACTTGCCCGAGCCGGCGCCGAGCTCGACGATGTAGAAGGGCTGCGAGGGGTCCACGGGCGACGCCGAGCCGGGCCGCAGCGCGTCGCGGAAGTACGCGCGCAGCACGTTGCTGTAGCGCTTGGCGATGAACGTGTTGGACGTGATGAAGTGCGGCACGATGCCCTGCGCCCAGGACTCGACGCCCTGGCGGTCGTAGAACGACATCATGAGCTTCCAGAGGTGGCAGCGCGCGAAGGGCGCGAAGTCCTCGAGCTGGCAGCGCGGCGGCGCCTGCATCTCCAGCGCGCGCACCTCGTCGGCCTTGTCGGGCGCGAGATCCGAGGGGGCAGACGGCGCAGGCGGCGGCGTCGCGGTCTCGCCGTCGCTGCTGTCGCTGGTTACAGGCGTGGGCGACTTGGTTACGCGTACCCCGCCCGCGGCGTCGTCCGAGACGGTGAGCGAGCCCGGCCGCACGGCCTCGGGGCTCAGCGGGTCCACGGGCAGCGGCATGGGGACGAGCAGTGCGCGCTTGGGGGCGAAAAGAGGAATGCGCTGGCACTAGACAGGGCGGGGGTTTCCGAAACAGTTGAACCTGCGCAAGCCAATAGATCATCTGTGGAAGCCGATACGTCCTTGTGGGCTGGATTTTGGCCTGTGCAGCGAAATTAGAGGTCAAGCGCCCCGACTGTCGTGATAGGGAGCTGACGAGCGGACACTCGACTTCATGCCAAGTGAGAGGGAGTAACGGACGTAACCACCTTGGGTACGCTGTAACCGGAGCCGAACTTCAGCTTCGCTTCCACCGCGTTGAGTTGAGTTAACCCGCTCAGGGCCTTGAGGTTGCAAGATGAAGTGCACGCGTGTCGCACCGCTCGACGGCGCGATTGCGTCACGTCCTCAGGCTGACCAGGCAGGGCGATGCAGAGATCCGCACGATCGCAGCAGCAACTGCGACTGCTTCCCACGTAAAGCGCCACGCAGGACTCGATGCCAGTTGGTTATCCCAACCCACGCCGCATGAAGCGCACCGCGGCATGGTTCCGCCACTTCAACTTGGCATCCGCCCGCCGATTGGTCAAAAATCCCTGAAGCGTAACCCGGCTACGGTAGCGAGTGTACCCCCGGCGCGTGTCCACACTACCAGGTGCTGCATCTCGACGCCATGTTCCGGCAGCCGGCGCTCGGCGCGAGCGCGTTCGCGGGCTTCTCGGACGAGCTACTGGCGTACCTGACGCTGTTCTGCGAGCCGGCGGAGCTGCTGCGGCTGTCCGAGGTGAACTCGGGTGCGTCCCCAGGCCCAAACCCGTGCCACGGGCCGACCCGCTGACGTCCGCCGTAGTGTTCTATGTGTTCTGCCAGGAAGACCCGCTCTGGATGGGCCAGTGCCTGCGTCTGCACGGCGGCGACTTCTGCTTCCGCCGCAACTGGAAGCTCACGACCTTCTTCCCGAGGGACCCGCGGCCGCTGCAGCAGCTGGAGCGCGCCTTCCGCCCCGTGGCCGTGCGCAACTTCGGCTCCGACTTCCTGTACCGCCGCTGGTGCCGCTGCCACATGGAGCTGGGCGACGCCTACCTGCTGCCCAGCGAGGCGCAGGACCCCACGGTGCGGCGGCTCAAGAAAATCGACGTGGAGGACCTCACCTTCCGCGACTTCTACGAGTGCGTGCACGGCCGGCGGGGGTAGCTGCGTCCGGGAACTGACTGCGTTTGCTGCTTGCTGCTTGCTGCCAGGCAATATTCGAGGGTGCCGTTCATCATTCGCAACGCTATCGGCAAGTGGAAGGCGGCCACTGAGGTAGAAGCAGGTCTAGCCTTGGTTGATGGCTGGTTGACTGATAGAGTGGCTGATGTCGTGTAGTGGACGGTGGACAAGTTGGTGGACAAGTACCCCAGTGACGTAAAGCACCGCATCACGCACAACCTCGACGTGATGTCGAGCAGCCCCACCGTGGAAATGAGCTTCGCGGACTACTTCCAGTACGCGAGCAGCCAGCACGACGAAACGCCGCTGTACATCTTTGACGCCCGCTTTGGAGAGAAAATGCCCGCTATGCTGAATGACTACACCGTCGAAGACCTGAAGGTGTTCCGAGAAGATTTTCTGAGCGTAATTGCCACTCCTGAGGGCGAGGATGGTCAAAAGGCGCCTACACAAAGTGTGAAGCTGGCAGCTGGCGGCAAGAAAATACGGAAGGACAAGAAGAAAAAGCGTGCTCCTGGGTCTGTTCGGCCGGACTTCCGCTGGATTGTCATCGGGCCTCAGCGTACAGGTGCCCCGTGGCACCAGGATCCTGCGAGGACATCAGCATGGAATTCTCTTGTCAAGGGTCGTAAGCGGTGGGCAATTTACCCTCCAGATTCACCACCACCGGGTGTGAATGTTGGCAAGAATGGCGAGTATCGTGACAGTGGTTTGGACATGCCGTCACTTATGTGGTATTTACACGTGTACCCTACCCTTACTCCGGACCAAAAGCCGCTGGAGATCATTCAAGAAGAGGGCGAAACAATTTATGTTCCTAGTGGATGGTGGCACCTTGTATTGAACTTGGATCTCACCATTGCAGTCACGCAAAACTTTGTGGATTCACACAACGCGCTTATGTTCATGAAGGACTTGCTCAACGACGGACAAGATGAGGCGCTTTCGATGTTTCAACATGAGCTGCGAGCTACGCGACCAGAAACGTTTGACATTTTTCGCCTTGTACAGGTTCCCCGTGCAAATGGATATTTAAGCGAGGATCTGTACCAGCAATCGTTTCGCATCCTCGAGTACTGGAAGCCTCAGCTGAAAAGAATTCTTAAGCGTCACAAGATACTAGCTTTGCCGAGTACTGAAGCAAGCACTGACATTACAGGCGAGAAAACCAAATACCCGAAGATGAAAAGCTTGACGTCGCGTGTCAACCCCACCTTTGCTGTCGGAAAACGGTTGCTAGTCAAGTTCTTCAGCCAGTACAATGAAAACTGGGGTGAGTTTGACTTTGAGGCCTATATGGCTCCAAACTATGACTTGATCAGCAACGAACGCGCTTCACCTTCAAAGCGCCGTAAGCAGAATGCCTTGCAGCCGTACGAGTTGAAAAATGTTACGTCACTGCGGTGCGCAATGGAAGACTGCTTCCGCATTGAGAGAGATGTTTACAGCATGATTGAAAAGGCCGCGAGCTCCAATAGCGCCCATCAGTCGCTCCGGGCGATGGTTCCTCGTTTGTATCACTCTGGACACCTTTTATATGTAGACGAAGTCGACGATGAAGGAGGAGAAGGTCCGATGTGGCGATGGCCGTATGTTATTATTGAATACAAGAGTGGCGGTGTTGGTCTCGATGCAATTACGAAGAAGGGTGGCGCTACGCCTGAAAGTTGGAAGAAAGTGGCGACATGGATTAGTCGGGAGTTTTTGCCAAAGCTACATTCAGTTTCTATTGATTTCGAGTTCCGGGGAGTTTATGGTCACAGCAAAGCTGAGTGGGACTGGTATATCCACTACATGCTTCGTCAAAGGAAACGCGCCATCTCATGTACGAATGTTATTGCATTAGTGAACTTCTGTGGAATTAATCGTGTTTGTTGTGTTTAGTTCATCTAATCGAGAGCGACCTCCCAGCGCATCTGATGAAGCTTCTTGAGAGCTTTCTCCCCGAAGCCACAACAGATGCTATCGCTACAGAACTGCTACCTGTGAAACTATCCGGGATAAAGCCTGTGCTGCTGCATGGTGACTTGACTGACGAAAATATTCTAGGGACGGAAGTTCACGTTCGAAAAAATGGCATGTTGAAGCAGGTGGTGAGTTTGGCGTCACATCTAAAGTCAATTGGCTGCGAGAAGTACATCCCGGTTCTTGTGGAGCAGGAAGAGCTGACACTTGAGTCACTGAGTCTCCTCGATGAAGCACACCTCAAGGATTTGGGTATTCCACTTGGACCTCGTGTTGCGATCTTGAAGGGAAGGAAACCTGCGACTCATACTCGAATCGTCGATAGTGAAGATTATGGAAGTGTTGATTCCGAGGAAGACTGGGAGACCGGTAGCAGCAGTAGCAGCAGTTCTGAAGAAGAGGGTGACTTTGCAACGCCTGTGGGTTTGGCAGCCATTGAGAAGAAACGCAAGGAGAGGTTTGTTGGTCCGCATGAGTGGTCTCCGACATCCGTGATTGATTTTGCAGACGCCAAAACAGGCGACCCGCTCTACGAACTTGTCGCAGTCTTCTTTGCAGCTCTGGTAAGCGAAGTTTGTTGCTGATTTTTCTTTTAGCCGACATTGATCTGACCTGGAGTATTTGTTTTCATCAGCACTGCGATCGTGAGCTGTGGAAGGAGACATTGGCGTCAGAGTACTGGCAAAAGTACATCCGTCGAGAGAAGGCGCATAGCATTCCTGAGCGACGTCTCCTTCGAGAGCGGTTTCTCCAACTCGTGCTGCTTCACCCAAGCCGCTCCGTCAAGGGTATGTTCCACTACTTTCCCCAGGCTACACACTTTTCTAGCTGGGAGGAGCTGGCTCGTGGCATTTTCGCCGACGTGTTTTAGGCAAGACACCTCAACTTTGGATTTTTGCGTTGCGTCAATCAACTTGCTAGAGATATCCAAATGCAGTTTTGCGTTTTTGTTGATCTGACTGCCCCGCTTGAAATCAAATTCGTTGAAATGCTATATAGTAGTAGTACAGTGTACAGGCTTGCATGTACCGATGCAGATCAGCAGGGCTGCATTTGACAATCGACCAGAGTAATCTTTCTGGGATGCAAGGGTCGACGCATAGCTATTGGGCCGAGCTAGAGACCCTGTTCCCTTGGCAGAATCAGTGATACTAGCACACTCACACGTACATCCCGGTCCACCACCGTTAGTCCTCTATCTGCAGTCGAGGGCTCAATGTGGAAGCACAACAGCATCAAGAAGGCAACCGGGCTAATGATAAAGTGCTACATGTATGCAAGTTGACGGGTGATGGCGACGGCGCACGCCGTCCGCCTTCTAACGATCTAATACGTCGGCTGCACCTGCTTCACGTCCGCCAGCAGCTCATCGTACGCCTCCTGCGCGTTGAAGCCCGCCTTGTTGGGCGTGATCAATATGCAGCTCGTCGGCCGCTTGGACAGCGCGGAGGCACCCAGGTCCACCTGCAGCAACAGACAACGACAACGACGCGTCAGCTTCGAGTGATGAGCGCAAGGATCGCGCGTCCACGCGGACGCACCTTGGACGGCGTGAAGATGTACGGGATGTCGTTCTCCTCGCAGAGCACGGGGATGTGCGAGATGACGTCGACCGGTGAGATGTCTCCGGCGATGATGCACACGCCCTTCTCGCCCTTGCGGATGCCCTTGACCACCTCCTTGACGCCGCGCTTGATGCCCTTGACCTTGGTGGCCTTCTTGACCACCTTGTAGGCCCGCTTGGTCTGCTTCTTGGAGGCCAGCGGCTTGGCGATCACCGACACGTGCTTCACGCGCTCCTCGTAGCTGCTGCTGCTCTTCTTGCTGCTCTCCGTGTCGCTCATGGCTGCCTGCGGGTCTGCGGACGGGGTCGACGTGCTGTCAAGTAAATTGCTGGCGAATCGCAGCCGCGCGCCGGTCAGGCTGGACCAACCGTCAGTGATGTCGCCCCAAGCTGGCGCGACCTTCGCGCCACCTCTCGTCGGATGTGTGCGCCACATCACCGCCCGAATTTCAGCCAATGGAAACCGCGTAACGCGCAGCGATTTATGGCCGCTGGTCTCGCGGGGGCAGAACCCACGGAACGGAGCGAACGCAGCAGCAGCAATGGGCTTCACGGGCATCGCCGTCGGCTCCCTCATGGGCCTCTCGACCAAGCTTGGCAGCAACGTGCTGCAGAAGGTCCCGTACATGCGCCGTACGTGTCTCCTCTGCCGCGCCGTTGAATGTGGGATCTGAAGCTGATTCAACTGACCCTCGTATCCCCCCCTTATGACCTTGCTGTCGCACCTGCAGACCCGTGGGAGCACGTGCTGTTCATCGGCGTGGGCGCCGGCCTGGGCAGCTTCCTGCAGAACAAGTACCACCGCGACCTGGAGGAGGTGGAGGAGCTGCGGCTGTATCTGGAGCGCCGCCCGGACGTGAACAAGAAGGCGTAAGCGCGTGTGGATGGACCAGCAGCAGTGAATCAACAGCCAGAGCAGAGTGCAGATTAAAGATCTTCCAGGTCCGGCCGCTCCGGCTCGGCGTGATGTCGTGCAGAGCGTAAGCGGACAGGAGTCGAACCCTGAAAAACAAGAAGAAAAATGCCGACTTTGTCTCCCGTGTTGCTGCTGCGTCGTGCATGTAGACTCGATGGGCGTAGGGTGTCTTCGCGCTGTTGCTGTGCTGGTAGGACGTGCAGATCGTCCACGAGGACGCATTGAGCAGGCAGCGACTGCTGGCCGCGAAAGGACGCGATCCAGCGCACTTCCAAATCGTCGTCCAGGCGAACAAGTACAGGTGCAGCAACACAGAGATGGAGCTCGCGTACTTGTATACGAAGCAGCGAGAAAGCTTTGGTCGCTACTGCGACTTCCGCAATGTGGACGCCAAGGTGCTGGAGAGCATTCCCTGCACAGACGCGCTGGAGAACGACTACGTGCGGCGGAGACCGATGGTCACTCGGCTGGATACGACTCCGCACATGTCGGAGCACGAGGTGAACACTGAGAGACTCGTGACCAAGCACAGCAGTATGCGGCACGTGGAAGGCGGATGGCCCAAGGATGTTGACCCGGCCGAGCAGAGCGACGTCCAGCGATTCCGCAAAAAAGCGGAGAAGGACGATGACTACAAGCAGGCAGTCAAGTGTCTCGGCCCGGTGGTGGATCGCGCACTCAAGCAGAACAACACAATCAACATTTATCAGGACTATTTTGCACACATGGGCGAGGCAGCTACGACAGAGCAGCCCAGTGCAAAGGGTCTTGCAGTCTTCCGTGACCCCGAGCCGGTAAAACGCACGGTTTCGCAGATTGACTGGCACCCCGAAAGCCCCCAGAAAATGGCAGCATGTTACTGCATCCTCAACTTTCAGGATCCAAAGTTTGCTTCAGCGCGACTACCAGCAAACTCGTATATCTGGGACGTGTTGAACCCGAACACTCCAGAGACAACGCTAAAGCCTGCATCTCCGCTTGTTTGCATGCGTTACAACCCGAAGTCCGTCGATCAACTCGTAGCTGGATCATACAATGGTCTGATTTCATTCTTTGACTTGCGTAAATCCGGCGCTGCGCCCACAGAGACGTCTATTATCGAGCACTCACATCACGACCCGGTGTACGACGTGTTTTGGATCTCCAGCAAGACGGGCAATCAGTGCTGCTCTGTCTCGACGGACGGTTGGATGCTTTGGTGGGATATTCGTCACCTTGCGCAGCCTACACACAAGCTGCTTCTCACCGACAAGGATGGCTTGGCATTTGGCGGGTCGTCCATGGAGTACAACACGGAGGCTGGTCCAACGAAGTATCTAGTGGGCACTGAGCAGGGCGCTGTTCTAAGCGTGAATCTGCGTAACGCAAAGCAGAACAACGGTATCACGCTCTACGACACCGGAGCAGGCAAGCACCACGGGCCGGTGTGCGCCATCCAGCGCAACCCGACGCACAACAAGTTCTTCCTCACGATCGGCGACTGGACAGCTCGTCTGTGGTGCGAGGATCTCAAGACCCCCATCATGAGCACCATCTACCACGACTCGTACGTGACTGCAGGATGCTGGTCTCCCACTCGCGCCGGTGTGTTCTTCGTCACTCGCATGGACGGCGTCGTGGACATCTGGGACTTCTTCTACCGGCAGAACGAGGTGGCGTACTCGCACAAGGTCGGGGACGTCGCGCTCTCGTCCGTGAGCGTGCAGGGCAACGCCGGGTCCGGCGGCAAGCTCGTGGCGGTGGGGGACTGTAACGGCATGATCTCGCTCATGGAGCTGTCGGACGGCCTGGCGGCCTCACAACCCAACGAGAAGGCGGCCATCAACGGCATGTTCGAGCGCGAGACGAAGCGGGAGAAGAACCTGGAGGCCAAGGAGAAGGAGCTGCGGCGCAAGAAGGCCACGATGGAAGAGGGGGCAGCGGACGACCGCGGCGGCAGCCTCAAGGACGACAAGATGGAGGAGCTGCTGCGCACGGTGGACGCCAACTTCCTGGGCATGATCAAGGAGGCGGAGGACTCGGAGAACAAGAACATGGAGCACAAGGGCGGCGACGCACTGGGCGGAAAGGGCGACGAGGACAACCAGTAGTGAAGCCAGTAGTGCGTGAGTGGGGTGGGCGATAACAACAAGGACACGTTTTGCTCTTCAAGTTGAAGTTCGGTCAGAGTGATGGTCATCTGCTTTCCCTTGGTGCATTCCGCATTCCGCATTCCGCACTCGGCTCGTGGCGCGCACTTTGCATTTGGCTTCAGTATCCACAAGTGCAACGAGGACACGAGCCGCGATGGCCAAGGGGAAGCAGCGCGAGATGCCGTCGATCCGCGTGGGTGCTGCGCGGCTGGCCACACGCGCGCTCGCTGCTGAGGGACGTTGCTGACGCGTCGTGTGCTTGACGCAGGAGAGCGAGGACGGCGTGCTGTCCAGCGGCGACGGCGTCGCGACGGAAGGGGAGGAGGAAGAGGAGGAGGAGGTTCCCCTCGCGCGCAGCTCCTTGGGGAAGGGCGACGAGGGGCACGAGACAACGCACTCGATCGAGGACACGACGGAGGATGGCGAGCAGCTGACGACGTACGTGGCCAAGTGCTACGGGCACCTCGAGACGCTGAGGAAGCGCAAGCGCGAGCAGGAGGAGCAGGTCGAGACACTGGTGGAAGGTGCGCGCGACAGCGTGGGCAGCGGCAAACACCTCGTGACTGCTGGAACTCACTGGGCTGCTGCGCAGAAACCTTCGGGCAGATCGAAGCAGTCATGCAGGAAATCATGCGCGGACTGCAGGAGCGCCACGCAGCGTCGCACGCGCAGTTCGAGGCCTCGGACGCCAAGCTCACACGCAGTCTGCGCGCGCACAACCGGGTTCGTGCCCAGCCTTGCTCGCCCAGCCATGCACTCTGTGAGCGGTAAGCTCTAACTGTGACTGTGCTTCCATGCGCAGATGGAGAAGAAGCTCAAGATGATCGCGGCAATCTTGCTGCGGGAGGACGAGCAGGAGCTAGAGTGAGTTGGCCAGCTTAACCATAAAGTTCCTTTTTTGCACACTTGTTTTGCCTGTTGCTGGATTCCAGCCTGGAACGGACGCCAGTCAAATGGCGGGCGGTGAGGAGAAGAGGCCGAGCGCCGCGCTGGACAGCAGCTCAAACGATGCCCCGCAGCAGCAGAGCGGGGTGTCTGTTGCAAGCACGGGCACGGCTTCAGTCGAAGACGATTCTCAACCGTCGGAGCATTCTGCGATCGTCAGGGATGGCATCAACCCGCTACTCGGGTGCGCTGTACCGTCGACCACGTCCTTCGACCGCCAGATTAGAGGGTACGCTCGGGCGGCTGGGTTTTACCTCTACTTTGAGCAGTGGAAGAGCAAAAGCAATAACAGAATGGGCACGGTGACGCGATTGCGCCTCGCACTCGAAAAGTTGCTCCCAAGGGTACGTGTTGGACTACTGAAATTCATTGCTATTTGTATTATAATATAATGCTTGAAAAGCTCACAGTGTAATTTCTTCGTCCTTCGCAGCTTCTGGGTGCCCGAGACTACGCAGGCGCAGCCAGGGTGTTGGGGGTGATGTATAACCGATTCGCAGTGACGCCAGCTCTATGTGTAGAGGTGCGTAGCGACGGCTAATCCAGTGTGAAGGTAACCAAACAAAGCCTATATCCTCATTATGCGCGGTTATGGGGACTGCAGGCCAGCCTTGAAATCATTCGCAGACGACCAGAATATCGTAATGACCTGATGGAGTTTTACGAGGCTGCGTTGAAAGCTCGTCGTATTGATGTAAGCGCTTTGCTAAGTTGGTTGGGATTGGTGGTACAATTATCGACTGACTTGTTCTTGCATATACGTAGCAAATGTCAATCCTGAAAGAAATGTGGTTTTTCCACATCATTCACGGCGAGTTCTATGAGGCGTATCACTTGTATCAAGACAAAATTGGGCAGGTAAGTTGTCGTATGTACGGTATATACCTATGTTATGCTGATAGTGTTGCTGGGAATTCCACGCATATGTGTAAATGCCATCGATTTGCTCAATGCGTTTAGATGAAGGATGCAGAGAATGACGCAAGGCTATTGGCCAACTTCGGCATTCTGTGTTACTGGCTCATGCTTATTGAGTCGAAAGAGCTACGCGACAAACTTAAACGCGAAGACATGATGTATGAAGAAGAAGATGATGATATGGACGCGACTGCCAATACTACCTTCAATGCCAGCGAGAATGTCGAGTCAGTGATCGAATCCAACTACTTGTTTAAACCCCCCATTGGGGTGCACATTCTGTATCAGCACTCCAATAATGCGTTGCGGCGCGCGGTGGCTCTGAGTCAGAACTCGGCTATGTTTGTGGAGCACTACGTACAGCTACTCGTGCTTGTCGGAGATATTCAATCGGCGTGTGATTATCTCGAGGCTTTCTTTCATCTGAATCCAGATGATCCCCACGGACCAAGAATGGTACGATAATGACTTGGTAGCATTTTTTGATATCCACCCTAGCATCTCACAACTCAACAGCTTGCAGGATTTTTGGAGACCTATTACCCGGATTCGGTGGATGCCCAGGTTGCTGCATTCTCTAGGTACGGGCGCACTTGCATAACTCACTTAGGAAAGCAGACTTCACGTCCATCTGCTCAACTTCCCAATCCATAGCAATTGCTAATATTCTTTGTAAATGTTTGCAATCCCTCACTGTTGTTCGTATGGCAGATGGATGAAAAATGATCCTTCCTGTTCGTACGCATTGGAAAAGATGCTTGAGCTGTCCAGTGCCGGTGCTGTTTCATCGTTCTTGCTGACAAAAGTTCTTCTTGAGGCACTTGATACATGTGGAAGTGATTTGTACCTCGCTGAGAAGCCAGATATCGCACTGTCACTTTGGAGGAATTTGGCTGAGCTGCTGGCAGCAATGGATGAGGAGGAGTTTTTGCTGGATCAGGTAGAAAATCTACATTCATCTTCATCACACCATAAAACAATTAAGGATATGGGAGCTGAGCACGCCTGGTGGAAACGAGTCTATTTCGCCCGTCCAAGTACAGTTGAAGAGGTCATAGCTGTCTCGCAACGAGATAGCACATTCCTGAAGGTATCAATTTATCGTGCCGCTGTAGCAGATCGGCTTTTTAGCGGGAATCTCCCGATGACTGCTTCTCTGCGCTTGGCCATGTCTTCGCCGAATGTGACACTTGATCGAGAGTATGTCCGGCTGTTTAAAAGGTATCCAACGAGTATAGGATATGAATGCTGGATAGTTGCGTTTGCACTAATATCTTCTGTTTTGGATGTAGCTTTTTCCCTTCCTCCGACTCCAATAGCGATATGGCAACAGAAGTGGCCGCGCATACACTTTTATCGAACATGCCATTTATTAATATTAACGTTGTCGCGGATGATGATCAACATCGGAGTCCCTTATTGCCAGAGTTCACTGGTTGTTCCGATACCCTTCATGTAATCGACAGAAAATCTATCGTGGAAAAAGAGGTCATCGGAGATAAAGCGAAAGTGGAAGTAACTGGCGAAACAGGCAAAGTTGATCCCCGGCTTGTTGAAGAACTATATGAAGCACTGGAATCTGAAGTTGGCTATTCATCTGCTAGTAATCTGTGGTCGCGACGGAAGCGCAAGGCAGACAGCCTATCTGCGTCTACTACATCACCACTAATTCCAGCGTACGTCGGCGTCGTCGAAGAAGAAGTTTATTGCAATCCAGATGCCTCGGTAAATCATATCTATACTTTGGTGCACCAAAAACTTCGCCGCTCGGATATATTGGTACCAACATCCCAAATGGTGGAACATTGCATCGATTTCTTCCAAGATCGTTTGAGGTCGAATCTCAATAAGTATGGTCACAGTGGTTTGATGATGCGATACGAAGAGTTTATCGCCACTTCTGTGCGCCGTCAAAGGGCGAAAGGTATACTAGAAGTGACAAAGGACAGCGTCAAGGCCGTCGTTGAGTCGATGAAGAGAGTGCTGCCTAGTCCCCACCCGTACTTTCCCAGCGAGGAACTTGTGGAGGAGACCATGCGCAAGAAAACTGGAGTATTTATCCGCCAGCGCAGACTGCACTTGATTGGAATTAAGAAAACCCTGAAATCTGCTCTCAGGAAGCTCGTTTACGTGGATGAAAAACAATTCGTGGACGCAGTGTACTCAGTGTGCAAGAAAAACGGTCTTCTGGGTGTGATCACACGAGTCGATGTTGCACGTGCACTGCAAAACATTCTACCCTTACACTACTACAGAGTGCTGGAAGAAGTGCCGCAAAGTGTGCTCCGAAAACTTACGTCGCCAGTATTTCGAAGTGACTGCAGCACAGCTGAAGAAATTAACCTGAAACTGGGGAAAGCGCGACGCCCCATTGACGAGATCAAAGCACTTTTGTGGGTGGAAAGGTACGAGGCCTTGTACGGCCCCGTGTACGACGAGGAGGGCATCGGTGAAAGTGATAGTGACTTCAGTGATAGCGATTCTAGTGCGATCAGTGTCAGCAGTGTTAGTTCTGTCAGTAGCGTCAACACCAGCGAACTCAGCAGCAGTGACAATGACAGTGACAGTGAAAGCGTTTCCAGCAGCGACCGCGATTCCAGCAGCGGCCACAATTCCAGCAGCGACCACGATTCCAGCAGCGACCGCAATAGTGGCAATGATTCGAGTACTGGTGCCAACGATAGCGACTCCAATACTAGTATCAACAAACCCTATGGATCAGCCAAGAAACATAAAACAAAAACCAGCGCCACCACCCTACGCAGAAGCGAAACCAGTAGCAGCGATAGTGAGAGCAGCAGCGGCACAAACGAATGAAATAAAGTGACAATTTAGCAGAAATCTCTCAATGAGAATTGACGTTTTAGGGATAGAACTTGCTCTGCGAGATTCGGTTCAAGTTGGTGAAACTGTTGTTACTGCGTATCTACAACATTCTTTCGGTTGAAGATTTCCCCACGCCGGCGTTTGTTTTGGTGAGCTTTGCATAGCTGCGTGCGGGCCTCTGTTATCGCTGCTTGGGCAGTGTTTAGTGCGAATTCAATTTGCAGACTGGTCACGGCTGACTGTCGGGCTTCAGCATTTGCGTGGTGCAACGAGCGCGCGATGAGCCGCTGGATTCGATAACAACAGGTGCGGCATCGTCCGAAAGCGCATCGACCATCGCGTTGAATTATTGCAGAACATTGCGGAGATTCACAAACGAGCTGAATCTGAACCACCGCACCCTCGTCAGAGATTTGTCGGTTCATAAATTCAGTTGCACCTTCATTACCATCAGTATGCGGTCTATTAGCAGACCATATCACCCGCGGTACTTCCTCGTGAAGATGATTGACAAGTGTCAGCTTCGTTTGGTGACGAGCTTTCCTTCGGAACTTGTCGTCGTCGTTCGAGTCAATGTTGCTAGCCCCGATGGCCACAAAGTTTTGCTGGCTCACTGTGCTTCGAAGAGATGGAACAAGAAACTGGTTCAAGCTGCCGCGATCGCGGAAAACTACACGTAGCGACCCGGTAGGTACGACCCCGACAAGACCACGAAAGAGGAAGGGTGGCAGTAAATGCGTCATCCAACGCGGCAATGAAATAAAGGAGAAAATCCAACGGAATGCTGAAAGCGCAGCATGCTGTAGCCATTTGCCAAGCAGGATGCGTCTCGGCAAGCCTCCTACATACCCGCTGTTTCGACGGGAGCGGTTTTCTGCCTTCAGGAACGATACTTGAGTCGTTTTTTCTGCTGTGATTACCCATGCCCCAGAATACTGTTTTGCCTTCTCGTTGGGTTGACGTTCTTTGCCGATCACAAACACGGTATCAGACAATGCTGACAAGAATGTGTGCGCTGGCTGGTTGCGCTCTGTTGGCTCCCACACAAACTCTAGCATTTCTGCGTTGGTCTTAGCTGCTATTACACCGAGTCTTCGCATCATCGCATGCTCCACACCACGGTTCAGCGCACGACAGCTGAGCAAAAAGCTGTCGACACGCAGGGCGCTGTTAGATGCACGGTGACAGAGAGCAACACTTACCAACCCGTAATGGCCAAAACGATCTGTCACGTGGGCGCAAACTACTGTGTGGCCCGGAGTGGCGATATAGTGCAGCAGATCTTGTTCCTCCATGCGCTTAGCGAAGGTTGTCGCTGTGTTAAATTGGTTTGTACGATGGTGAAGCTGCAGCGCTCTCGTAAATGAAGAACTTCGTGCTCGAAGCTCCTGCTCACGATCGAGCTCTTCAAATTTAATTTTCACGCCTAAGGCACTCAAAAATGCTTTGTGCGTCGAAGTCGACTCACGCAATTGCTCGCGCTGGCGATTTTGCAGATAAAGTTGCGTCCGTTGACTGTCTTCCTTGGTGCTCACACTATCTGTTGAGCTGCTTAGTTGTTGAAAACCGTCGTCAAAAACCCATTCGTGATCCAGAACAGACTCGGAAAAAGATGCTCCGAGTGAAATAACTGTCAGAGATGGTAATGCTGTCGCGACTTCATTGCATTCGAGGGGATTGTCGTCGATAAAAATGAAAGAATCCAGCCCTAAAATTGAGCAGCATTCGCGATATACTGTCAACAAACGTAAGGAAACAGAGGTAGCCACATAAATATCACTTACCGAGGGCTAGCTCCTTGGCTAGCTGCGCGATATTTTCCGATTTGTCTTGCCAATTGATCTTGGCGGCTACGATGTGCTTATCGATATCGAGCACCATTTCATTGCGACGTATTTTAAACGCCTGCACCACGTCTTTGTGAATATTCTTGCTGCAGAGTGCAAGCAGCATGCCACGCTCCTGCTGCTTAACTACAAAACGCTGAAGTGCTAAAAAGCGCGGGGCGAGATCAATGTTGCTCGCTCCAGCTTCGGCTACGGCACCGCCCCACAGCGTGTTGTCGCAGTCAACAACGATAACTTTCTTCCGACTACTGGTTGTGAGGAAGAGCCGACATATCTGTCGGCATAGTGATAAACTCAGCACATTCAGCATGGCCTGGGTATACGGAGAGTGCTGGCGCTTGTCGGAGACTGCGTCGTAGAACGAAGTCGCATATTGCTGCTGAAAGAGGTCCATTAGCCGCTCAGAGGGCTGCACGGACACACTCTGTATTGCCTTAATACTGCTCCGTACCCCACTCTCCATCACATCGTACATTGCCGCTGAGGATGGAGGAGACGGGCACAGCAAGACCACAAGTGGGGGAGCCGTGGACTTTACAGCCTTGGCATCGTACCGCTCAAGGTCATTAATAAAGCGTTTGATCGAATCGTCGATGACGTCAGAGTCCAAAGCGTCCGAGGCAACGGCTTTGCCTTCAGAGTTCTTGGCGGTTCGCATTTCAGGGTGTACCGCTTCAAGGTCACAGAGGCGGACAAGCAGCAGCACCAAGTCCACTGGGTGTGCAGGGTGCAGCACGTCGGCTGACCACTCGTCGAAGGCCGTCAGACTGCCATACCTCATCCACTGCAGATCCACGTCAACGTTCCACACGGCCTAGCAGCATTGCACACGAGCGCCCACCAGTCATCTCAAACTCAGTCAAACTGCAGCCAAAACGGGCGTGCACTGCTGCCTTAACCTAAAAAAAAGAGCACTAACATTCTTTAGAAGATACTGCAGAGGCACGGCCAGCGCTTCATCGCACGCGAACGTGCCGCCAATTGCCACCCGCCTGCGCGACATGACGGTCTCCAGTCCTCGGCTCTGAAAAACTCAAGTGCATTATTGCGATTCAATTAAGTGCGACCAAAATGACGCTAACCTGGCGATTGACTCAGTCCTCCGGCTCACGCTCGTACTTGGACGGATTGATGCGATACCTACAGTTGCAATATGATAGAAGAAAGGTGAGCCAATGTATCCATTGTAGCATACTGCCTGGCCGCAGGGGCAGCACAGCCACCTACATGTTGCCGTATTGGATCGTCGGCGTGTGCTCGCTGTCCACGTCCACGATGCACACGGCCATCGCTGCCACACGCACAGAGGTAGCAGTGAGCAAATAGAAGCAATTGCCATAAGCACGCAGCAAGCTACTCACTGTTGGCGTCGAGGACGCGGTACGTGATCGTGACCATGGACTCTTGCAGGCAGAAGTTGAGGATGGCCACGCTGGCCTCCGGCTTGAACACTCCGTGGCACGTCACGCCCTCGAAGCTCCACTCCATGAACGTGCCCTGTTCGTCCGGGATGAACTGCAGCAGTAATCGCATCACAACAACATCGAACCCCGTCAGAAGCGTCTTCACCGCCAGCATGTCCTCAATCTGCCCGCCCACCTGCACCGTGTAGGCGCTGGCAAGGTCCTGCTTCTTGTGCGTGCGGCCGAAGGACCACCGGAGGAACCTGCAGACATGAAAACGGCCCAATAACAACGTGAGCGACTGCAATTTATTGTACTTGAGCTGGAGACTGCTACTGCGCACTGCGTGTTGGGCTGGCGCGCCGCGTCCAGGTCTTCCTCGATGAGAACGACGTTGTTGGTGGAGCGCAGGTGCTTGAAGCTGGCGCCGAAGTGGCGCCACTCGAGGTTGCGCTTCCAGAAACCCTTGAGGTACGCGCAGAAGTCCCCGTTCGGCACGTCGTAGCGCACCACGTTGGTCGGCGCCGCGCTCATGATCAGCAGCTCCCACGATCCAAATCAATTATTGTATTCTGAACGGAAATTATTGAGTGTGTGGACCACATGACTTTGTAGTACCGTAGACGTCAAGGCGTGTCTCGCTCGACTGGCGAAGTGGTTGCGGCATTACCGGTAAAGGCGAGTGTGGGAACTTGACGCCAACGGAGCTTCATACTGTACAGCAGTGCACAGTGTACAGGCTGACACTGCGTTTCAAGGTCGAGTTGCAGGCATTGCTGAAGGTTGCCACTGAAGACAAGTGCGTGGTGTCTGCTCCGGCGAGGATACACCGGATCAGATTGCGTTGCATGAAGCCGTTTCTCACGCTCGTCAGTGCACCAGACTGCAGCTCGGTGGCCGAGGTAAGAGCAGGCGGCCACCGGTGTACACCGAGACTGGGTCAGCGCTGCACCGGCCTTGACATTTTGCTGTGTGCGATAGTGGCTCGGTGGATCCATTTCAGGGGCAGTGCACTGCGCACGGACGGAGACTGCTTGGCGCTTTGCACGTCTGGAGACAGCTGGTGGCAGTGGCGGCATACCAGAAACAGGACTTGAGTTGAAGTGCTTGCCACAAATAAGCTGTTTTGTGGCAGGTAAAGCTACAGCGCCATCCTGGTTAGCAGCTTGTGAGGTCCACCCGTATAACGGAGCCCTTGATGTCTTCAAGAGCAATCAGCTTGAACTTAGTCACCGATAATCATGACCCGGTTTTGCTGTTAGTTTCGGACACTTCCACATGACGGCATCAACAACCTTTGCAACAGCAGCATCGGTCAGGGACTCGGTGGGCTCGCGTTCTGTACTCCCTGCTTCCATTCGTCTCGCTTCGCATCGCTATCGCAGCCTACGACTCGTAGAATCACTTCTCTATTTGCTTCCCTGATCGCATTAGTAGTTCTTCAACAACGCTACTTCTCTTCCTTGAATAGTCAAGATGACCAAGTTCCTCGCCTTCGCTACCGCCATCGCCACCTCTGTCTTTGGGGGGACGAACGCTGCCACCGTGGTGGATACATGTGTGCTTGCGGACTTCCAGACTGCGACTGCCGACTTCATTGGGCTCAACAACGTGCTGAATCTCGTGCCGTCACTGCTGCCGATGTACATCACCGACCCACTCGTGCTTAAGAACCAAACCCTGGCCGACATCGATTTCAAGGTTCTTGGTCTTGACTTCACAGCTACACCTTCGTTTGAGCTGCTCAACGTCAGTGGCATCACTACCATCGGCTTTAAGACGGCCAACGTTACGGGAACCAATACACTTGACCTCGCAGCATCCTTCTCGGGTGAAGTGTCGGTGAGCGGCACCTTCTCGGTTGAGTTGACGCAGGTCGACAAAAAATGGTACGAGATATGCTGGACAAGTCTCCTGCATCAGCGCAGCTGCCCCCCGACGACGGTCACCGTTGATGTCAGTCTGGCGCTAAGCAAACCCTCTATTGCGGCTGGAGTTGAGGCGGATCTGTACCAATGCGCTTCGGGTGTGCCCGCGTCTACGTGCTCGAACATGACCATCACCTCGATCCTCGTGGCTGCCCTTGGAGGTGATGTCACGAGCGTACTCAACACTGTGCTGCACCACTTCAAGGACGCGTCGCTGACATCATTGGCGCTTGACTGGGACTCGATCAACAACATCGATCTCACCTTTGACGATACCGGAGCTTTCATCTCGAACATTATCAACGGATTGCTGGACTTCTCTGCTGAAAAGCTCAACAAGAAGAAAACTGCTTACAAGACGTTCATCAAGGTTCTGAACAAGCTGGTGCGGTCATTGCTGAACAACCTTATCGACCAACTTCTCGTCCCGCTTTTCGGCGCCACGTGCCTGTAGACACCATGCTGCAGACGCCCCCGCTCTAGCACAAATGCATAAGACCACTGAGTTAGTGTTCACGAAGGTCAAAATCATTTTTTTGTTTGCTACTCTGTTACTCTTGTTATCGTCGTGAAAGCTTGATATGATTTCGTCCAAATCACTTTGAAGTCTTGTCTGAGTGAAAGACACAACGGAAGTTGCTGCTTTCGTATCTGCTCGATAATCTGCATATACGTACGATCTAGCATATGCACTGTAGCTCATTTGGATGTGCGCTGTTGTGGATCAGGTCAACTCGAACATCTTTGTCAGCTTGAGCTCAAGGCCCGAACTGGTTTGCCTCAATTCGCGATCCGGCTTTATGGTGGCTCTGATATTGAAGTGAGCAGATCACCACTTAGACCGGCATCCACACCGAAAGCAGGACAATTGAAACGAAGGCTATCAACTCTGGCTTCTGCAAATGCTTTCTAGACATCGCCTTGCTGCTTCTGGCATTTTGCGGCTCGTTATGGCTTGCATCCGTGCCTTTTGTGGCAGCTTTAGATGCAACAGTTCGTTCAATGCACTCCCGACCTATCCGCATGAGGTTGGCTTGGGGTGATCCATCATTGACACCCTGTGCCGCGCAGTGCGCTTGCATGATAGCAGCCGATGTCTGCTCGTGCTGGTGTCATCGTCTCCGATATTTCACCACGATCATTTCTCACAATTCAATTTGCTTCTTCGAGCACATACCAGCGCCAAGCGACATGACAAAGTTCTTTCGGTTTGCTACCGCCGTCGCAGCCGCGCTCGGTCTTGCTTCTGCTGCCTCTGAGAGCAGCGCGTCTGTGGCCGACACGTGCGTGATCGTCGACTTTGAGACTGCTACGTCGGACTTCACGGCGCTCAACAACATCGTGACCATCATCAAGTCATCGCCATCGTTGCTGAGCTCGTACCTCAGCGACCCGCTGACCATCGAGGACCAGACCCTCACGGAGCAGGACTTCTCCTTCCTCGGTTACACGTTCACGGTGACGCCCACGATTAACTCACTGAATGTATCGGGCCTCACGACGCTGGCGCCTAAGCAGATCAACGTCACGGGCTCGGATACGCTCGACATTGGCACGGACTTCACGGGCACCGTGTCGGTGGCCGCCACCTTCTCCGTACAGATCGCGCAGCCCAACCACAAGTGGTACCAGATCTGTTGGGTTGACCTGCTGCACCCGCTCGTGTGTGACCCCGTGACGTACACGGTGGATGTCGCGCTGGCGCTCAAGGAGCCTGAAGTTGTCACCAGCGCGCAGGTAGACATGTACCAATGCGCGGAGGGAATCTCGACGTCGGTTTGCTCGAACCTGACCGTGACCAGCATCCTCGTGTCCGTCCTAAGCGGCAGCGATCTGATCACGATTGAAGAAGAGGTGCTGCTCCGCCTGAAGAGTGCGTCGCTGACGGCGCTGACGCTGGGCTGGGACTCGATCACCAACATCGACTTCGTGTTCCACCAGACGGGCACGTTTATCACGCAGATTATCAACAGTCTCCTGGACTTCTCCGCGGAGGAGCTCAACAAGAAGGGCGACTACTACAAGGTGTTCATTGAGGTGCTGGATAAGCTGTTGCTGTCGCTGCTCAACAATCTCATCACGAACGACCTCACGCCGCAGTTCGGCGCCACGTGCCTCGAGTCGTAGACACACCTACACACCACGGTACGTGTCCGTCTAATGGTACATGTAGCAACATCACCACGTTGAGACCAACATCCTATGAAGATGATAACCATTTTACCATTTTTGTTTTCAAATCTATTTCTCAGTTCTGGTATCGTATTTGTGGCAGCCTACATGGCACATGAATCATGTGTATCTTGGACTTTCTGGTCCATTTTGGTAGCCGCGGTGTGTATCCTGCAGAGCCCGGGCTCCCCTGTGCGTCTGCCTGCTTACGTTGCTGGCATGGCGCGTTGACTGTGTGGCGGACCGCCACTGCGTCGGATCTCTCGCCGAGCTGCTTTCTGATTCCACGTGACTATGGGTGCTGTAACACGTCGCTTTCGGGCAGCAAGACGAGATGTCTCGCCGCCAATCCATTGAGGTCAATCCATGGCGCTCGACCAGCTCCGTAACTCAGCACAGCGCCGAGTACGGTGCTGACCGATCCAGCGCCGCACAACTCAATTCTAAATCTGCGTCGCCCTGTTCAGATCCCCACTCTCCATTTCGCGCAAGATGGTCAAGTTCCTCGGACTACTCGCTTCCGTCGCCGCCGCTGTTGGCGCCGTCTCCGCCGGCAACGGTGGCGGTGTGCCTACCACGGTCCCCGTGCCAACTTCAATCACTACAGACCCTGTGCCGACTATCACCACTGCAGCCCCCGTGCCTGCCGTCACCACTGCCGTGCCAGGCCCGACGACCCCCGCCACAGTGGACAACACGTGCGTACTCGCAAACTTTGAGACCGCCACGGCGGACTTCATTGCCATGAAGAACCTGGTCAACGTCATCAAGACCTCGCCGTCACTGCTTAAGCAGTACGTGAGCGACCCGCTTGTCATCCAGAACCAGACATTGGCGACGCAGAACGTGACGTTCCTGGGCTACACATTCGCGGCGACACCCACGATCAACTTCCTGAACGCCTCAGGCATCACGACCATCTCGCCCCTGCCGGTCAACGTCACGGGTACCAACACGCTGGACTTAGGTACGGGCTTCACGGGTACGATTGCGCTCGAGGCCACTCTGACTGTTGAGGTCGCACAGCCCGACCGCAAGTGGTACCAGATCTGCTGGGTCGACTTGCTGCACCCGATCAAGTGTAAGCCGCAGATCGTCACGGTGGACGTGGCGCTCGCTGTGAGCAAGCCCGAGGTGCTGACCAACATCGAGGCCAACCTGTACGAGTGCGCGCCGGGCATCGCGACGTCCGCGTGTCAGAACCTGACCATGACCAGCATCATGACGGGCGCTCTGAGCGGCGACCTCACGAGCGTGACCAAGGCCATCTACAAGAACTTCAAGGACGCCAAGGTTCACAAGCTGTCGCTGGGCTGGGACCTGATTACCAACCTCGACTTTGTCGTCTACAACACGAACAAGTTCACGGAGCAGATCATCAACAGCCTGATCGACTACACGGCCACGGAGCTGAACAAGAAGGCCGACTACTACCGCACGTTCCTGGACATCTCGCAGAAGCTGCTGCTCTCTCTGCTGAACAAGATCATTGACAAGCAGCTCGAGCCGCAGTTCGGCGCCACGTGCCTGTAAGCAGCATATTTAGCAGTGTGCAACAGAAAACTAATGTAAGGAAGTTTTGCTAGTTTATCCCTTGTCTTGGC
This sequence comes from Phytophthora fragariaefolia, assembly GCA_030267785.1. NCBI lineage: Eukaryota > Oomycota > Peronosporomycetes > Peronosporales > Peronosporaceae > Phytophthora > Phytophthora fragariaefolia. Next base: position 55,321 of record BSXT01000568.1, on the reverse strand, counting down.
GACGCAACCGATGTACCTAGCCCTATTCGAAGCGACGAGTCTAAGTCTAAAAGCCAAGAAGAGCCCGGTCGCACGACCAACGCGTTGAGGCGGAGGCAGCGAAACGGCCCAATGCTGCAATTGGAGGGGGACACGCACGACAGGCGCAGAAAGTGGCACGTCATGCCTAGCACTGCATACACCCGTGCCCAAAAAGCTACGATTACGAACGCATCCGCGACTTTTAACCTGCATTTGCAGTTACATGCACAGTATTGTACCATACTACATGTACTTCGAAGTACTACGTAGTAGTAGTATTTGCAGCTATTAATACGTAACTATCATGCATTCCATGTCATAGATGGCGGGGGCCACCAGCGGACGTCTAAGCCACGGCACAGCGCGAAGCGTCAAAGAGAGACAGTGTGCATGTAGGTGCGCTGTACCGTAGTGGTGACGACCGGGGTGGGAAAGATATCAAGCGTCCCGAAAGGGCGCCGGGAAGCTGCGGTCCAGCAGAGCATACAAACACCAAGTGAAGCACATAGAATTGAGCCCACGTCTGAGCTGATCCCTCTCTGTCGCGATGCCTCCGAAACCTGCTGCCCGGGGCTCTAACCACGCCTCCGCCGCGAGCACCAAGGCAAGACTATTGAAATGTCAACTGCTATAGCAATTACGCGCTTGTGGCTGAGATATTTCCGTTCAGGCCCTCAAAGCGCAGGCCTAAACATCTTTGAATCGCACCCTGAACGTGATAGTCTTCTACTTCAAATATCCCGTCGCGTATCGGTTTCCAGAGTCCTCCAAGCGTTTCAGTACATGCGCAGTGCCTGTACCTGTAATGTATTATTTGGCGACGCGAGGAAGGACGGAGGGCTCATTTGGGATAACGCGGCGCGCAGTGCACATGTCGGCGCTGTCGATGGACATGAACGAGGCCCACGCCCGGCGGCTGGTGCTCTTCTCGCTGGGTGGCCAGGCGCGGCCGCAGCTCTGGGGCGCCGTGATGCGCGGGCTCATGACGCCGCCGCGTTCCAACCAGGTGCCACACCTGCCGCCGCCGCACGAGGACGAGCGCGAGCCCGCCAAGCGCTCCAAGACCAACAGCGAGCGCGGCCGCGCCTTCCGTGCACGCCGCAAGAAGTACGAGGACGACCTCGTGGGCATCGTGAGCTCGCTGCGCCAGGAGGTGGCCGACCTCGGCTTCCTGCGCAGCGTGCGCGCCGACAAGGTGCTGCGCAGCCGCAACAGCATGGGCGGCTCGCTCGTGCGGCTGGCGCGCGAGTACTTCGCGCTCTTCGAGCGCGGCATGCCCTCGATGCGCGGCGTGGGGCACAAGCGCCCGGCACTGCTTGCCGACGGGGCCGCCCACGACGGCTGCGAGTCGTTCGAAACCAAGCAGAAGCGATTCATCGAGTGCGCCATGGACCCGGAGCTGCAGTTCGGCGACGTGAGCGGACCCGAGGCGCTGCTGGACCAGTGGAAGAGGTACACGAGCTACCATGCCAGCTTGAACGTGCAGGTCGTGGCCGTCGAGGTGTCCGGCGAGGAGGACAACCCCATGGTGACTGTGCGCTCCGACCTGCACGTGGTCTTCTCGCGCGACACGTTCGACAACGTCTTCCCGCACGTGGCGGACAACGAGGAGCTCGTCAGCAAGTTCATCGGTCGCGAGGTCATCTACCATGGCGTCAACCGCTTCCAGTTCTCGCCGCAGGGACAGATCCTCATCTACGACTCGGACGTGGGCTTCGTTGACGCACTTGTGCAGGCTGGGGCTACTGTCTCGGATATCGCGCTGCTCATGCAGCAGGCGAAGATCGCGGACGAGTGCCGACTAGGAGATGAGGGGCGAGTGCAGGAACTGGAGCAAGATAATCAAGACTCAAGCGCATCGCCAGAGGATGAAGACAACAGTACTAGTGATACCGTATTCGATGTGGACAGCGATGATGCCTCGGGTGCGTCTGAAGATGGTGATGTCGGCCCAGAAGTAGAAAGACCGACGGAGCGGAGTCGACTGGCTATTGAGTTCCTGTTGTCTTAGTTTTAAGTATTTTATTCATAGTTCTCTCTGTTTTTCAAGTGAGCACAATCGTTCCTTTTCTCGATAACGGAGGCCGCTGGAAAATAAATTGGTGGTGAAATGATTACAATAAATTCAGCTCAATAATTTATTGATGTGTTCTTAACAGTTACTTCCGCTTATTTCTAAATGTGGTCACAACATCTAATTAGGGGTTGTCAATGCCCAGCAATTGCTGTACATGTACATACATGTATAATCATTTTTTTTATCACATCGTGTATGTATTGAGACTCGCGCTCAACCATCCCACCAGCATTCAATGTGGCTAAGCGATATTTTAGTGCCGCTAGAGACGCGTTTGGGCAGCAGTGCTGCTCTCTACAGCCATACACGCTGGCTTCGGCAAAACACCGAATACTGGATTGGCACCGCATCAATAATCTTTCTTTTTGTCTAGAGATGATTAAAATATGATACTTCAATGGACTTTTGTGAGTTTGTTTGATGTGAGTGGCCTATTCTCGTCATTGCCTAATAAATAGCAATGGTCGGCGTCCTGCGCAAGGATGACGCTTACTACACGACAGACATGAAATGATCGAGCACTGTATTCGCCATTTTTTAGATTTCTAGCAAATATAGTGTAATAAGTTCACGCTCGAGCATGGTCAAGAGAAGCTTATCGTAGAGCGGCTGCAATGGCCACGATGGCGCCGTACGTCACAAACGACAAAGCGGTTGTGGCTGCATCCGAGGTGGAACTGGACTTCGAGGTAGAGCTGCTGCTGGACGCATCAGACTCCGACTCCGATCCAGAGCTTGACGCGCTGTCGCTGGTCGACCCAACTGAGCCGCTTCCTGAGTCGGACTCGTTACCCGTCTTACCCGCAAGGAAGGCGCTCACGAGATCCCCGTATATCACCACAGTGCCATTCACAGTGAGAGTGCATCGAGTGTTGATGTTCACAGTACTGGTGACAAGATTAATTGCCACATTACAGCCATCATTACTCGCTTGAAACTTCTTCGCTGTCTCCTTTGTGGGGAACGCAGTGATGGCGAATATGTCGACTCCTGTGTCTTCTGTACACTTATCAGCAGCAGGTCCTAAAGCGGCAGCGACAGTCGCATTGGCCATAACAGTGGTCTTTATGGCGGCGAAGTTGCATGTTTCGCCGAGTACTGACGCACCAATGGCGCCAACGAGGGCAAGAACTGACAGAATGGCGGTCTTCATGGTCTTGTAAGGTGACTTGTGGGAAATACCTTGTTGACGGTGAACTTGGCGGAAGGGTGGGAAATTGGATTGTGAATGCCAGCGACGCGTTGGTTGCGGTGCACTCGTTGCTGGAATTGTGGTGATTGGATATGCGAGGGTGTGCCAGCTTTATCGGGTGTCAGCATTTATTTATTCTTGGCCTTCCCCAATAAGCTTGTTCAACTTCAAACTTGTTTTATTCTTGTCCTTCCCCAATAAGCTTGTTCAACTTCAAACTTCAGCAGCCCACATCAACGCTATTAATAAGCTTAAATTTGGCTTTACCTGCCCAGCACCGAATGCCGTTCGAAGGGCAAGTTGAAGCTGCTTCACACGATCTCAGCTACGCCGAAAGGTGCACGAGCACGCACCACCATCATCATCTCAATTCCTGACACCAGCCTCTGTCCCGTGCCCAACCACGGTGTGTCAGACTCTCTAAAATTCGGCACATCGCCCTCGCAGCTTTGCGAAGATGTGTTGATATCACAACTACAGTAGTATGCGTAGTTGCACGCTTTCGAGATTTCCAGTTTGCACACATGTGCTAAATAAACCCATACCATAAGACTAGACAGCACTGTACATTGACTCAACATTAAAGCACTACACAGAAAAATCTCAAAACTGAACTTGTCTTGCATGAAAAAAAAAAACAAAAGCTGCATGCACCAGGCTAACCCGAAGCACTACGATAACTCTATCTCCGCCTCTTGCGCAACTTACATCAGCGCCATCGCAATGGCCCCAGCTGCGCAGTAGGCAACCATGGAAAGAACGTGAGCTCCAGTAGTTCCACTGCTGCCTGTGGACTGGGACGCCGCTGCGGAATCTGAGTTGGTGGCCGAGCTGTCAAGAGTCGTCGATCCCTCGACTGAACCAGAGGCACTGGCGCTGGGGATCTCAATGGAGCCGCTGCCCGAGTCCGACTCGTTACCGGTCTTACCCGTTAGGAAGTCAGCAATGAGCTTGCCAAAGCTGATGGGGACACCCTCGATGGTCACGTTGCACTGGATCTCCGAGTTGGCCACCTGATTGATCTGGTTCAGGTAGTCAGCGCAGTCGACGTTCTGCGAGAGCTGCGTGACCTGCTCCGTGGTAGGGAACGTGCTGACCGCGAAGATGTCAATGCCAGTAGCGTTCTGGCAGTTGGCGAGGCCCTCCGAGGCGTTCGCGTACAGCAGACCCTCGATCTTGTTCATGTCACAGTCCGCAGCGCTGGAGTAGGCGATGGCACCGACGAGGGCGATCGCGGACAGGCAGGCAGTCTTCATCTTGGTGCTGGGCGGCGGGGGGGGAAGAGTTGGTCGAGTGCTGTGCTCGGGGGCTGGTGAGTTGGAAAATGAGTAGCGTGGAAGGCGGCGATGTCGTCGGTCGCGGCGTTCTCTGCCGTTGCAGCTCGGCACAGAGCAGAAGACGCCACCCATGCCCCGCCGCCGTCTGTCGGCGCCATTTGGTGCGTGCTCGTGGAGTTTCACATGTATAGGTCGCTGCTGGACGGTTGCAAACGGTGACAGGGTTAGCTGTCCCGCATGCTGACTATGTGTGGGCCCCACCATAGAAAGGGGAGGAGCATTGCTGCGAAGACTTCTTCAAACAGCTCTCGCGAGTCGCGTCAAAGCCTGTTCATGGTATTATATATAGTGCATGCCGCTGATGGAGCGATGCAGGCTAGCTACTCAATTGAGCTCCTCAGGGCTGGCGAGTCGGCTATGCGGTTACTAGCGAAACGCGCCGACCGTTTTCGCCGCTGAACGTTTTTTTTCGTTCGTGTAGTCGAACAGCTGAACGCATTGTATGGGGCGCGATATGGAATGCAGCGCATCACCTTGAATATGCACAGCTTCGCCCTGCGGCGTGGGTTGAGAGGGTGGCAGCGGCGAGGAAGCCAAGCGCTTCATGTGGCTGGAAGCCGCCCGCCTCCAAGTGAAGACGCCGGTGAAAGCGGTCCAACCGTCATGACAGCGGAAAGGATTGCGCTGTGCGAGTCTTATCCGCGCATATCCCCGCTCCTGCCGTCTGGCCAGCGCTTCCTCGTGGCTGCAGCACCGTCACGAGGGCGATCTCCACAATATGTCGCTACGCTCTGTAAACGCTTCGATTATCCCTCCGCGGTGAAGGTAGAAGCAAGCACGCAAGTGCAAGCAGATGCACGTGCACGACGCAAAAGAGGCTCCTGCGGCAACGCTCAAAATTCTATTTGGCAATGGCTAAGTGTAGTTAGTGAAGGCACGGACGTTGGAGCTGGTCTAGAGCGCAAAGGCGAGCACAGCAGTCGCCGCAGCCGCGACCACAGAGAAAGTGGCGGTGACGGCAGCACCGCCGTTGCTGCCGGCTTTTGCGCTTTTGTCGCTCCCCTGCTTGTCCGCTGGGGTCTTTTTGCTGCTGGGCTTGGACGCGGCCGCGGCCGCGGAGCTGCTCAGGTCCGTTTCTTGGCTGGCGAACGTGGACTCGCTGCTAGCGTAGGCAGACGCTGACTCGCTTGCGGAGCCCGACTCGCTGCTGGAGAGCGAGACGCTGCCGGACATGCTGTCCGAGCCGACCACGACCTCCTTGGTCTTGTTGCCCGTCTTGCCCGTCAGGAAGTCCGTGAGCAGATCGGCGAAATTGACGGTCTGGTCACCTACGGTGGTCTCGCACTGGATCGCGGAGTTGGCCAGCTGATTGACCTGGTTGATGTAGTTCACGCAGTCGCGCGACTGCATGATGCTCTTGGCCTGGTCCTTCGTCGGGAACGAGGTCAGCAAGAACACGTCCACGCCTGTGTTGGCGGTGCAGCTGTCGTGCCATGTCGTGCCGTTCGCCAGCAGTTTGCCCTGGATGGCGCTCAGATCGCACGGCTCCGTGGCGTACACTGCGGCGGCGGCAGCGCTAGTGATGGCGACAAGGGCGAACGTGGAGGTCTGCATGCTTGCGACGTGAAGGTACCCGGCGGTTAGAGAGCGCTGATGAGGGTGAGGCGGAGGAAGACTCGCTAAGACGGAGGAAGTTCCAGAATGAGATAGCGACGCGGAGTCGAGCGCGGAGCTGGAGATGCAACGATGCAGGCAGGACTGTCATGCGTGGCGTGGTCGTACAGGCCCTTTCACGGACAGGCGATGGGGTATCTGATAACGGATCCCCCAAGTTGAAGCTGTCAGCCAATCACAGGCTCGAGCCGTTTCTTGCGTCGTTTGGCGCGCACAATGCTGCAACGAACAAACCACCGCGGGGCTCAGCACAAACGCGGGCAAGGGCATCGTCTGTCTGAGAATGCGATGGTTTAGTCGCCCTCGATCTCGCGCCAGGACCTGAGCTGAGCTCGGTCGTTGGGTTGCTCTGGCTGTCCGAATGGGCGACAGCTGCACTGCAGTGGCTGCAGTCGAGGGTTACAGGATAGCAGATTTCACTGCTAGCACAGTGTATTGCAGTTACTCTCTTGGCGTGCAGCCGTTGCGGATGGATGTTCTATCTGTTGATGCACCGGCACTCGTGGTGGCCTGAGTATCGAGCACGTGCTTGCGTGAGGAAACGGTGTCCTTGAGAAATGACTGACGGTGACGGTTTGATTAATGTCGCCCGTGAACGCACTCACTGACTACTGAATCAGTTGCCTCGCTCTCTGCTGCTGCAAAATCGTAGGAGCTATGTTGCAAACGCCCTGGGCAGCTTCAGGGGCTCTACAGCGACTCAATCGCAACAAAATTTATGAATTATTCAGCGTTAAACCTTTGTACACGTGGCGCTGACTCCAGCTCGGCTGTCTGGAGTCAGCCCTAATTTTCATTTCGCGTCGGACGACCACCATTCGTGTAGAGCTGTCGGAAGAATTGGTTGTGCACTGTCCGGATCGACGGTGGGTCGGATTCTATAGACGCTCGTCGTGACGGTACACCCGCTGACGCAAAGTACGGCGTGTAGGCAGCGGCTGGCTGGCTCCGTCTGGGCGTGATAATTCGTACGCGCACTTCATCGCTCTTGCCTCCCGAGCTGCAACTACTGCCGAAGCTGACACGCCGAACGGACGGCGAAACACTGCCCGACCGCCAGCGGCGGTTAATGTTCACCACGGGGGAGCCATCGATATATCGTTGTGGTGATTCAAGCGATAGCGCCGAAGTGGAAGATGCCCAATTGCGTGTGCCCACATCACTGCGAAGTAAAATCTCTGGGGCATGCATACTGGGTCGGCGACGAGATTGACTACTGTTAAGCCTTTGCCTTCCGTTCGCTGAAGTGGGCGCCGCATCTAGCGTGGCGCTGCGCCGGCGGCGATGATCAGGTGGTGAGCTGTTGACGGTGTTCATGGCATCACTGCCCACGGACATTTGCTTGGTAGACAAGCGCGATACTGAAGTGCGAGATCCATACTCAGTAGTGCTTGGGAAACCAGTCGCTACGGTCATCAACCTGCGCAGCCGAGAACGCTCCTCCATTTCGGGATGGCGCACATCTGCTGAAAGCGACGCCATCGAGTGCCGGCGGCCTGGCAGGCGTATCTCTTCTTCTTCGTCTTCTTCTTCAGGGATATCATCATGATCCCAGCGGCCGCTTGTCACGTCATAATCGTCGCCGTCTGCGTCCCGCACCGCACACGGCGTGGCATCTTCGTGCAGGGTCCTGGCAACACAAGCTTTGCAGAAGCAGCGTGGCAATACCGGCCCAGTCGTCCACGTAACTCTAGCGGACGGAACAGTCTCCTGCCGCACGCTGCACTGCGAACACGTCCACTGGCGACACGCCGCACACCGGCGCTTGAGGGCGCTGCCCAGACGACGCAAGCACATCCCGCAGCGCCGCTCTCCATCCAGGGACTCCTGCACGGAAGTCGAGGACAGCGAGGCGACTGCGCGCTCGGCCTCCGTGTGCTCCACGGCCCGCGCCAGCTTCTTGGCCAGCGCGCACGCGCGGACGTCGGCCATCGCCAGCAGCGTCTCGACCACACTCTTCTCGGCGATGGCCTTGGGCACCCGCAGCCCAATGGCGCCCGCCCCCGTGCCCACGTCGTACGTTCCTTCGTGGAACACCTCGACGCGGCCATTGCGCAGCTGCCGGAAGAAGGAGCAGAGGAAGATCTGGCCCCGGACGACCGAGTGGTTCTGGAAGGGCGGGCAGGACGGGAACGAGACCGAGTGGCGCAGCCGGTAGCCGAGCTTCGCGCCCGTGCGCGGCGAGTGCACGACGCCCGAGGCCGCCAGGTAGCAGAAGTCGCGGTCCTTGACCACGAGGCCGCCGTGGGGCGCGCGCTTGAGCGCCCACTTGACGCTCAGCGAGCGGAAGGGCTCGGCGGCGGACGGCGCCGCCACGGAGCACAGCACGGCGCCGTCCGCCACGCCGTCGCGCGTGAGGTGCGCCCTCGCGGCGCGCTCGCGCCCGCTGCGCCACATGGCCCCGTACAGCACGTCCTCGAGCGCGCCGTCCACGCTGCCCACGAGCCGCAGCGCCGGCAGCGCGCGCGGCCTGCGCGCGCGCTGGCGGAAGATCTTGACGCCCGCGCGCTGCCCCACGAGCTTCCACGCGTCCGCGGCAGTCTCGGACGCGGCCGCCGCGTGCGTGTCGTAGCTCGCCAGATGCGCCGCGAGCAGGCGCGTCTCCGCCTGGTGCAGGTCGCGCGCCTCGGCGGCCGACAGCCGCACGGGCGCGAAGAAGTCCGCGGGCAGCGGCAAGCGCATGGAGCGGTTGAAGTGGCTGGCGGCGGGGCGGGACTCGCATCCTACGACGCGGCGGTCAATTGACGACGGCCGTGTCTCTGTGGTGTGTGGCTAGCTGCACATCCGCACGGAGGACGGGGTGAAACGCGCAGATGTCTATGTTTGGACTTGTAATCCAGCAGCTCATACCGTGACATCCGTCCGTGTGAAGGAACCCATCCTCACGGGCCGATACGATGACAGACCCGCCTGCCAGCAGTCGGTGCGCGTAGCGGCTGCGCGCCCACTCCTGAACGCATAACTGCACTCGAACGTCATCGCCGACAAAGCACGCCGCCGGCCGCGTGCTCGCTTCGCCCCCTGCCCCCGCGCCCGCGCCGCTGAACTCGCCGCCGGCCGCGCGCGCCACATCCATCTGCGCCTCTCGCCCGCGCGTCCCGCGGTGCTCGTCTCGCCCTCCAACTCGCTCTGCCCGCAGCGCTACACCCCGCGACGCGCCCGACCCTGCAAGATCCCGAGCCCGCGATGCTCCCGCAGCGGCAGAACTCGGGCAAGCGCGCCACGGCCAGCCACCGCCGCACGCGCCTCACCGCACGCACCGCCGCCTTCGTGGCGCTGGGCCTGGTCTTCGCGCTGTACATGTACTTGAACCTGCGCTTCTTCGCGACGTCCACGGCCTCCACCAACTCCATCGAGGCGGCCGGCAAGGGCTGGCGCTCCTTCAACGGCGCGCCCGTCAAGTCCAGCGGCGCGGACGGCGACACGCTGGCGGGCGCCTCCGCCACGCGCCAGGTCAAGCACCTGGTGTTCACGTCCACGTGCCGAGACGTGGACTTCGTGCACGCGGAGGTGCTGGCGTTCACGCTGCGCCGCACGGGATACGACGGCAACGTGACGCACCTGCTCTACGGCTGCTCGTCGCAGCAGGCTGCGGACTTGATCCGTAAGAAGGACCCGCGCCACAAGGTGGACACCCGCCACTACGCGGACGTGTCGGCCGCGAACTCGACGTTCGGCGAGAAGCTGCTCAAGACCACGCTGAACCCGGTCGTGCTGGCCAAGTGGATGCTGGGAAACGACGACGGGGAGTTCGGGGACAGCCGCGGAGTGCCGTTCACAGAGCGCTACGCATTGGCTTCCGACGACTTCGTCATGGCGGTGGACAGCGACGCCATCTTCACCAAGAAGCTGGACATGTGGAACCTCATGGCGGAAGCCAACGATGTGATCGACCCTCGCATCTACGGACAGGATGCGTCGTGGTACTGGCCTAACCGATTCCCGCTTGCGCACGAGCAGCTCGTGAGTCTTTTGCCGACGAACTCGCGCGCTTTGCTCCTGGATGACTGGCGCGAGTATGCTGCTATTGCGCCGTTTGTGGCTGAAGTGGGTGCATGGCAGGAAATTCTGCCTACTGCGGTGGATCTGTGGGGTAAACTGGCACACGAGCAGCGTTATCTGGCGGTTCCCATTGCTGCTGCCCACGAGAAGTCACTAATTGGCGTGTCTGGTGTGTTGAGCGTGCACCACTACCCGTCCCGCTACCAAAACTGGGACTTTGTGGACGATATCAAGCACAATCCGTGCACGGAGAAGGCTGAAGGAAAGAACCTGGCGCTGTCGTCCTACCCGATTTCAATTCGTGCGTTAAATTTTACGCTGCCGCAGTGGATCGACGGGCGCGACTGGAGTTTCTTCGCCGACCAGGTGCCGTCGGACTTCTTCTCGTGTGATGCCTGGATGATTCACCAGCCAACGGGCTACCTGTGGCACCTCGCTACTCACACGAACGGATATGAGCGCGTCCCCAACATCCTTCGTCGTCGACACACCATGAGTGTCTGCCTTGCGGTGGAGGCCTACAACGCCGCATCTGAGAACTACCGCTCGCGTGTGTGCCCCACTGGGTTTAACCACAACCGTCGTATCCCCATGGAGCTCGAGAAGATAGCATGGAGCACTGCCGTCGCACTTGCAGAAGGCACCGTCATGGAAGAGAAACCGCCCGTGTACTTTGGTGATTATAAGAGAAAGAAAAGCCCCGATACTCCCATTGCGGACCCGAAGTCTGGCCAAGAAGGAAGCGACGAACTGCACTTTGTGTTCTCTACGTCTTGCGAGCCCTACCAGGACTGGCAGAGTGAGGCTCTCGCACAAAGTTTCGCGCGCATTGGCCAGCGTGGTGCTCTTACGCGCATCGTAAGTGGCTGCTCGGATGACGCCGTGAAGGAGCTGCTACGCCGTACCCAGAAATCCTCACCACACTTGCGCATTCACGTCACTCGTGACTTCCGATCGCTTCCTATTTTCAAGGACGTGTCAAACGATGCAGAAAAGGCTTCAACACCTGACGACTACACCCCGTACAATAAGCCGTTCGGGCTTCGTGACTGGCTGGAGTCCGCCAACCCTCCTGTCCGCGAGGAGCTCGTTGTCGTGCTTGATCCGGACTTCCTGTTCATTCGGCCGTTCGCGGTAAACACTGGTGGCCGTGTTACATCGGCCAAGCGGGTGGAGTCGGGTAACTACGAGCACGACACCGAGGTTGTCGAGGGCATGCGCCAGTACAAGCGCTTCTTCGTGTACGAGGGCTCGCGCGACGTGAAGGAGGTGACCGATACGGTTGCTAGTGGAGTGGCTGTGGCTCAGCGTTGGTCGGAGTACCTGGGCACTGCAGCCTTCGAAAACAGCAGCTCTATCTGCCCTGAGTGTGCGCAGGTGTCGAAGGCTGATGCTGCTGAATACTTCGCGGTTGGCCCCCCGTATGCCATTACACGGAAGGATCTGACGGAGTTGATGGACGACTACTGCAACATGACGGTGCTCAAGCGTGAGCAGATGAACCGTGAGCACTGGATGACCGAGATGCTGGGCTACTCTCTTGCTGCGGCGAAGCACGGCGTGAAGCACACGACTTTCGACAACCTGGCGCTGGGCAACAAAGCGGACGACTACACCGGCTTCGTGAACATCATGAAGGGGAACCCGTGCGAGGACCCCGTGACGCCGATCATCCCGGGCGAGGCGCCGCCTCTGCTGCACGGCTGCCACTCGTTCGAGGCTGACGACGACCGCGGCCTCAAGTGGATGTTCTACAAGCAGCTGATGCCGAACAACATGTTCGCGTGCGACTCGTGGCTGCTGGCGTCGCCGCCGGCGAGCGTCTGGACGCTAGCCAAGCGGAGCCGCGACAAGCAGCGCATGCTGGAGGCGTACGGCGTGTGCACGAGCATCAAGGTGTTCAACCAGGCGCTGGTGGACTTCAAGACCAAGATGTGCCCCGACGGGTTCAACCAGAACCGGCGTCTGCGGCTGGTCAAGGACGTGCGCCAGGACCAGCTCAAGGTGGGCCAAGTGCTCGCGGCGTGGCAGGACGCCGCGCAGGAGAACGCGCGCGAAGGCGCGTGACTCGCTCCATAGCTCAGGTAGATACAGTAGCAGCAGGTAGAGCCGCCGAGTATGAACACGCCACGTTGCAACACTCGCGCGCGTTATCCGGTGGTCGTTGTCTACACCATGGGGCGGTGCAACTGCTGAAACGCCGCGACGGGAATAAGATGGCACTGTACAGTCCAGTACTATTAATAGTACAGTACCTGTCAAATCCGGTGTATCCATCGCTGCATAGCCCGGACTCTCCTGTCGTCACGTCGTCCCATACAAAGCCCAAGTGCAGCGAGCGAGTCAGTGTGCGCCGCCGGATTCTCTTGCCCCGCAGACGCTTAACGAGAGAATGAGCTGGGCAGCCGGCCACGAGCCGCTGCGCGTGGTGCTCGACGGGGACGACGCCGAGCTCTTCGGCGCCGAGCTGGGCGAGCTGCCGCCCAACGTGCGCGCCGCCAAGTGCAGCGTCGAGGCCGCGCCCGCCATGGCACCGCTCAGCGACGAGCAGCGGCGCTCGCGTCACAACGCCAACGAGCGGCGCCGCACCAACGCGCTCAAGGTGCGTGTCTAGAGGTGTTGCAGTCGTGTGGCGACTGCCGAGAAGGCAGGGCATGGACTGGCGCTCAACTCAACGCGGCGCGTTCATGCTGACAAACTGCAGACGCGCATCCTGCAGATGCGCGAGGAGATGGAGGCGCTCGAGCGCCAGCGCGCGCGGCTCAAGAAGGAGGCGCTCACGCAGAACGCCGCGCTGCTGGACACCATGGCGCTCATCGACCAGCTGCGCCAGGAGCAGCAGGAGCTGCGCAAGAAGCTGCGCGCCTTCGACATGCAGAACAGCACGTACCAGACCCTCGTGTCCGAGTACGGCGCCAACTCGTCGTCCTCGGGCGTGGCGGGCGCCCTGTACGACGCCGAGGGCGACGAAGCCAACGACGACCGCATGGTGGGGGCCCCCATCTTCCAGCGCGTGCTCTTCCGCCGCCCCATGCCGCTGGACGCCGTCATGGCCTGCGTCAAGGAGAGCTACGAGGCCATCATGGCGTTCCGCGCCGAGCGCGACTTCGAGACGCTCGACACGGAGATTCTCGGCTGGCACGACAAGCGCATTCTGAACGCCAGGTCGATACGCTTCATGCTGTCGCAGATGTTCGAGTACGTGCCACCCTCGGAACTGGTGTACAAGACGTGGAACCTCCTCACGAGCCTCAAGCTGTATCGCCACATGCAACCGCGCACCGTGGCGCTCGAGCTGCTGCAGCGCGTGACGGAGGACTGCGTGATCGTTCGGCTGAGCGTGAGCAACGGCGATAAGGTGCACCACTCGATCTTGCTGATCGCACGCGGCCGCATCGATGGCGGCTACCTGATCACGTACCGCTCAATTCCGCTGTCCGAAGGTCAACGGCAGTTTGCCGCCACCGAGAGCAACTACGTGCACCTCTTCAACTGGTACATGTTTTTGGAGAAGACGACGCCTGCGGGCGTGCCGGCATGCGAGGTCACCTTTGGCGGCGGCGTGGAGAACCAGCCCATGGAGTATCTACGATATCTCATGATGGAGGTGGTGGCGGGTGTCGTGCGCTGGCAGACGGCTGTGGGGCACAACAAGTTCCGGCTGACTCACGGCTGAAGCCGCGGCGCAGAAGCTCGCGGCAGGGAGCGAAGTCTGCAGTGTGTAGTCGTTGGAGTCCCGAATGAAGGGCGGGCTCGCTGTCGTGGTAGTATTTAAGATTTTCTCGCTCGCTCAATAGTAATCCTCAAGAACTGTCATGCTTTGAGCGCAAGTCTGCAGCTGGAGGGACACGATCATGTCCGTGAAGCTGACAGTCACTGTCAGTCTGACACGATCATGACTCGTCGTTGACAGGACTGTCAGTGTGGACTGACCGATGTTCTGTTCTCATGTATCTTCAATCGTACTTAGAAAGGTCGACATACATGCGTTATCAGAAAATAGACGGACCATTTTCGGTGCGACCTCGTAATCCGTGCTGCCCAGCTTGGGCTCCAGCAGGTCGTCAACAACGCTCGGTCCACTGGCTTGCGGTTTGTGAGCGGCCTCGAGGCTCTACGTTACAGTACAGCCTCGGGGTGCACGGTTCCTGCTTGTCCGCGCATGTATCCACACTGGCGTCACATCATCGACTGAATCGTGACCATGGGCTCCTCAAAGGCGGGGCAGATGGATCAGCGACCAGCGCGTTCTGCCTGCTCTAAACTTTAATTCTAAAGCAGTACTGTGCACAACGGGGGCCTCGACAATTCAGTGCATGCAGACGAGTAAGGCACACTCCCGTACAGTGTACTGTAGAATTTCGTTGACTTCATTTGCCACTTTGTTTACATGGTGCCAGTGCGCGACATCAGAAGCTCATCCTTCTAAATGCATTCATCTACCTGTTCGTCCTGCTCGACTATGCGCCAGACACACCCTGCTGTTCACCGTCGTCTTCCGATAGGAGGAATTCGACGTCGAACCGCGAGCGCTCAGACAGATCGCTGGGCGAGGTGCGGACAGCCAAGTCGTTCAGTGACGCCTGGTTGGGTGGTGACATGAGGTACAGCACGGTCTCATAGTCTCCAGCAACTGGCAGCAGCGCATTCACGAAGTCGATGTCACACACATACTTGATGACCCGCTTGTTGGACGCGAAGAAGAAGGTGTCGCGCATCGGGTAGCAGATTTCCTGGCCCAGCATTTTGCTGCTCAACAGCGGGTTGTTCGCGATGTGGGGGAAGAGATGCTCGATGGTCTTCTGCGAGACCCGCACCCGCAGGTTCGCCCTGGTGGTCACGGCTAGCGTCTCCTCCGTGTCCACGACGTCGATGTCCACGAGCTCAAAATCGAGCGAGTCGTGCCACGCCGCCCAAGCGCTCCAGCCGTTGAGCAGCGTGCTGGCACCGAGCACGAAGCGGCCGCACCAGTCAAACACCTCCACGTACGGGTCCATGATGCAGGTGAGGAATTCGCGTTGAGCGTCAGGTGTCGGCTGGTAGACCACCGCGAGAGCGCGCTTCTTGCCGGCGACAGCGGCCTCCACGGTCGGTGCGGGCATGCCGTGCCGAAAGACCGTCATGTACTCCCGCACAATCTTGGCGAGTGACCCGGAGACCGACCCGCGCAGCTGCAGACTTTGCTCGCGGCGCAGGTTACGGAGAATCTCGAGGTCGCAGACCTCGGTGCGCAACGCGCGCACGACGGCCTCAAGGTTCTCCGAGTAGAGTTTCTGGCGCTCGCGGCACTGCCGACTGCGCTCTGTGGAGAGCGCGCGTGCCTTGCCCGGTTTCTTCTGCTTGGTGGCGGTGTACTGCTTCTTGGCTGGTGTCGGTCGAGCTGGCCCCGCCATGGTGGACAAGAGGCGTGTATCATCTTCGCTGCTGCTGTTTGGCGCCATGGCGAGACTTGGCATGAAGGCAGTGGAAAGCTCGGGTCGCGATGAGATGTGGTGCCGCCAACCACCGATGTGTCCGAACCAGATGGACGGCAAGTGGCAAAATGAGCAGCGCGTCCGATCTCGGGGTGCTCGCTCGGAGCGGCGTAATACGCAGCACTCCGCCTGCAGGTTCTTTACCCTTTCGCACGCGATCTGGTCCTCTGTGATATCCGCTAGTCTCGGACAGATAGGCCGCAAGAGAGACCGTGCTGGGCGACTCCGCGCGGGAGGTCGGCGTGAGCAGCACCGAGAGGGCTCTTCTCTGCGGGTTACTAGCGGCAAGACGGGTCAAGGCACACACGAAACAATCGGCGGCGTGCGCGCCCGCCGCGGCTGCGGATCCGCACGACCGGGTGCTCCCAGGCAGCGTGATCGTTTGAGCAGGCGCCAATGTTTAACAGCTTGAATCATGGTGAATGATCTAGCGCGTCTATGCAAAACGTAGTCGCGCCTGACTGACTCGATGTCGACCGATGCCCGATTTCATCCTTCGCGCTGTTGACTCGAGAGTGGCGCTGCTCAGCTCTCTGAAACTGGCATGCGACGGCTCCGGCGACTTGAACCGAGAGACTTGAACCGAGGAGGGAGGGACATGAACATGTTTCATCGCGGTCCGGCCGAAGGCTGTGCCGCACAACTTGTCGGCCATTCGTTTCTAGTCGACGTGTCGAGAGGAAATCAACACGAGCGTGAGCAACGCGATCTGACCAAAGCCAGCTCAATCAATGATTGTCAATCAATCAGTGATTGACAATCATGTCCAACCACTACAATCGACGCTGCAACCTGCCCAACATTGTGCTCGTGCATAGAGAAATACAGATTCTATTGAAATATAGAGGCAAATGGAGTCAACAAAATTCTACAACTGTGCACCGTACAGCATACAGCAGTGTTCGTGTGCCTTATTCATTCGTCTGCATGCCCACCGTACTGTATTGTCGAGGCTTGCCGTATCCTGCATCCGTATGGATACTACTAATACTGTACGATGTTATCGACCTCGGGTCGGTGGTCCACCTGCCCCGCCTTTGAGTACATAGCCCAAGGTCACGACCCAATCGATGATGTGACACAAGCTTTGATGCGTGTGCGGACAAGCAGCGGCCGTGTGTTTACAGCCTCCAGGACGTGCACAAGCCTCAAACCACGGGTGGTGGTGGTGCATCGGGAACCGCAGCATCAAGCTGCGTCAGGGGCAGAAGCTTGTGGCCAATCTGACGCGGTCGCACCGAAAATGGTCCGTCTATTTTCCTTATTCTGCTGTGCTTACCTAGCGAGTGAGTTATTCTGCTGCCCCAAAAGTGTACACGAAGGGATATTTTGACCCCAAAATGCATGCTCTGAGTCAGCACAAACAGATTTTTCCGTGGAGAAACAGCTACAGTACATGAACATGTAGTTTTCATGAACTCTTACAAACGGGGACGAGTCGTGTAGATGTACATGAAATTGAACAAACGACGGAGTGGCCTTTTGAAGAGCTGGGTGTGGTGGCAAAGACACAAAAAGCAAACCAAGACGCACTTCGAAGTACATTTTTAGGTGATCACACGAGTCAGACAGCGAACGTTACTTAGCACAGCCCACATTGTCCTGGGAAATACAATACCACTAGGAAAAGACAAATAAAAGCCGTATCCACCACGAAGAAGATTCGCAAGTTTGCGTACTACCCATAGGCCACTCCCAACTTACAAGTTTACGGTAGGGATCGCTCGATCAACGCCAAGCGGCAAACGACACCAGTGGAATCGCGAACCGGTATCCGAGACCGACGAAGCCGTTGACAAAAGAGGCCTACTCACCAAAGGTGCGGTGCCACCAGTGGTGGTATCCCACCACGCACCCCGAAGAAGATTGAGACCTTTGGATCCCGTCGCATAGATCAGCGTTCGCTGTACGTTCCCCAATTTCACCATCAAGGCTCCAATGCTGCGCTGTGCTCTACGTGTCCTCCGGCCCAGGCCATCCTCCTTGGCAGCTCGATCGCTGGCCATCTCGTCGTTGTCGCACCTGCTGACTCTGTCGTGTCCAAGTCTTCACTCTCCCCAGCTCCGATGCTTCACCAGCTTGGAAGACTCACACAACGACAAGATCTCGAGGATGGACAAGTTCCTCGCGTCCGTCAATTTGCTGGACGTCACCGTTGCGAAGCGGGACCTGGCGGCAGCCGAACCGCTGCTGCGATCGATGGATATCATTGAGGCTAAAAGCGATGAGCATGACAAGGAGCAAGTGCTCGCCAGCTTGGAGGCCTACTCGAAGCTAAACGATCTCGGCGTGCAGAACGCTTCCATTCAGGTGACACTGGCCAGAAGTGTGGCTGATTTCTGCCTCCAGAAGCTGCAACAGCCAGAACTCGCGGTGACTAATTACCTCCACGCGTTGGATGCTTTGCCGGCGCTGAACTCGGGGTGTATTGAGTCGTTGCAAGTCTACTTACTCAGCCGCATTGCCAAGTGCTACAAGCAACTGTAAGCTGCGTACACTAAGCTTTGATGACTTTGTTGTATGATCCTGGTGGACATTAATGAAGTCTTCTGTTGGGTGGTGTGCAGTGGACGGGATGACGACGCAGAGGAGTTCTTTCTGAAAGTGATCACAGCTCATGAGCAACACCGCCAGCGACGTGGGCTCTCGCCTTCTTACGAGATCGACGCACAGTTCCACAGTAAGTCGGGCTACGAAGTGCTGGACCTGCAGCTAGGTTTCATGGAGAATCTGCTGAACGTCAATCGGTGGGACGAAGTCGGAGAGCTCGTCGAAAAGGTTGTTGAGCAGATAGAGGATGCGCCGCAGATGAATTCGCAAGACAAGCTTGCTGAAATTCAAGTGATCATCAACAAAAGTGTTGAATGGCTTGCAGAAACGGACAAACTCAAGCCGAGGATTGGTTTTGACATATTTCGAAGTCTTGAATGCACAGGCGACTTTGAACAGCTTTTGGAACGACGCCGCGAGATAAACAAAATCTGGGGCCTGGACCCTGAAGATGGCGTTCAACTACTTGAGCGCGAAAGAGCGCTGATCAACGAGTTCCGAGCGAAGGTATAACAGTTTCTCTTTGACTCCTGCGATATCTAAGGTAGTTCTGATTGTTTACTCTGACACAAAATAAGGCGAGTGCAGATGAAGAGGATAGAATCGGCAAAGCTGGAGCCGCGTACACGCTCTTGAAGGTCGAGGCTCCAAAAGGTGAGGCTACTGATGTCAGCGGGGCGTTCACATAGTTAAACTAGATGCGAGTCATTGTGATAAGACGTACGACTCACTGCCAAATGGTGTTTAACATGTTGATCAGGTTGTGGAACATGCACGATGGCACTGATGATCGCCTCGATACACTTCGCAAATGGTCAGTACCCATCGGCGTTGACGTTCTATCTGGACGCACTCGACATTTTCGCGTCGACGCCGTTCGATCAAATTCGACGCGAGTGGAACATGGCATGGGTCGAGCATCGAGTCATGCACATCGGCGCGCTTTGCGCTGTCGCGAGCTGCTATCAAAAGCTGTACGTGTGTTCACACAAGTGTCATGCTGGAGTTGCTGCACAACTCACAGCTCGTTCTGCTTTGTAGCAACAATCGTCAGAAAGCCAACGTGTACTTCGTCCAGGCGCGAGACGCGTATAACTCTGTGTGCGAACGGATTCACGTGCGTGACTCCAGTGTCTCCGTTATGGTGGACGCACATGCACTTTGCCCCAGCACAGACGACGAAGAGAGACTGCTGTCCGGCTTGACGCTCTCGGTTGCGTCCACGCTGGTGGACTACGCCGAGAATCTGGCGGCCCAGAAAGAATGGACCAATGCGAAAGAAGCAGCTGACCGCGCGCTGCAGCTCGCCGAAGGCTGCTCGATCTCGCTGCATCACCTCCAGCATCGCGTCGACAAGATCATGGAAGTCGCGTGACGTTGCATGTTGAAGTGCACCCTTGCCACAATTAATATGTATCCAAATCGAGTTACCATTGCAATGCGTTTTGAAAGTGTTGTGTACACTACACAAGTCCTGTTCCTGCCAGTCCATCATGATGCTCCGAGCTGCGACTCGCGCCTGGCGCCGCGCTGCCTGCGCAGCCTCCTCCCCAGCGCTGCGCCGCTGCCAAGCTGCTGCATCGTATGCACTGAACGACGAAGGACTTGGGCACGTGAAGCTGAGCTGGAATTCCATTGCGGCGCGTCGGCAGCTGTCCACGACTCGCCCTGATGCGCGTGAAGAGGTGCGAGAGCGATGCTGCAGCTATAGATCTGTAGCAGCAGTGAGGACTGACCATTGGCTGTGCTGCTCGCAGAGTGTGACGGAGCTCCGGCTGAGTGAGCTGCTTGAGGCCATTGGGCAGAGTCGGGAGCAGGTGCGTCGACGTTGGGCTGTGGGCTGAGATAAGGCACTCATGAGTGGTGCGTCTCTGTGTGCTAGGGAGACTCGGAGCTCGAACTGCGGCAATCGCTAGAGCTCGACGACGTTCTCAAACAGCGGGGGCAACAAGGTACAATCGGGCGTGATGGTGACTGTAAGAGGCTGTGCACTAACGTCGCCCACTGGTAGACGCCGAAATGTTTGAGGTCGCCTTCGCCATTGCGCGGATTTATGACGAGCAGCTGGAAGACGGAGCTACTGCGACGACGTACTATGAAGAAGCGCTCAGCATCCTTGGCGCGATCTCGACGGAAGTGACGGCTTGGGGTGCGTACATGCGTGTCACCACGCTTGGAGCTCTCGCGGTGTGCTACGAAAATATGTAAGTGCCATTTATCTTTTTTTACTGGTGCAATTCACCTTACACTCGCTTTCATTGTCGTTGCCAGTGGCCAGCACGAGGAAGCCGAGAAATGCTTCGACGACGCGATCGGAGTGTACGAAGAGCACTGCAGCAAAGCACCCGCTGAAGACGGTGGCGAGGAAGACGTGTCAGAGGAGGATATTTCGCTACTGGCAGACCTCAACGCTTCTGCTGCCATGATCCACTACCACTACGCGAGTAATCTGCTCGCCCAAGAGCGCTGGGACGAGGCCAAGAATGTCACGGAGATCGCCCTTGTGCTCGCAGAAAACTCGAGCATGCCCGCCGAAGACCTCGAAGAGCTACAGCAGAGCATTCACGACTTGTGGTTGGAAATGGACTAGGCTCTACAGTACACACAACGATCCAATTGATGTAGCAGCTAAAACGATCGTCACTACATGTACATGCACCACGCAGTCCCCATCACAGTCAGATCTGCGACGTGTGAGAATCTGAGATGGCTACATGTATCCATGTCCAGGTCCGGGTTCCCGGGGGGAGGTCCACCTCGCTTCCTGCAGCTCCCGACGATGCTGAGCATGCGCCGCCCCACCTGCTTGATGCACTCGGTGGCCAGCGCCGCCAGTCGCCGGTGCTCCTTGCTCTGCGGAGTCTCCTGCAGCTGCACAGAAGGCGACACATCAGGTCGGACAGAGCGCATTGCATCAACTCAACGCTATTGCCACTGCACCAGGTAGTAGACTGCGGCCGCGACGCTCTGCGAGAGCCTGAACCAGCACGAGGCCGCGCTGCCGTTCTACCAGACAGCGGCCAAGAGCCTCAAGACGGTGGAACCACTCAGCCGGCGCTGCGTGGACGGCGTGATTCTCATGGACAGGATGGGGCAATGCTACCACCACTTGTACGTCGCGCTGTCCGGCAAACTTGCCCTCATTTCGATTGTGGCTGTTGCCACGCAAGTAAGTTGACGACTCTGTGGTGTGTGGTGGTGGTGGCTCTAGAGACAAGCACGAAACAGCAGAGAAGCTCTTCAAGAAGGCCATCCGGCTGTACGAGAAGCACCATGACGACTTCTCCCAGATCGAAGGTGTGGGCTCGGTTCTTGCTTGACCTCTGCATTGTAGAAGTGTATACCCACTACGCCCAGCTCATGACGTCGCTGGAGCGAGACAGCGAGGTGACACTCATGCGCCAGCGCCTAGTCGACCATGTGCGCAGCTCCCCGTCCCTGCGGGGTCTTGAGGCAATCTTGCTGGACAAGGTCGACGACTCGATGGTGTTCCAGGCTGCACGAGAGAAGCGCCGTCGCGGGCGCGGGGACGGACACGACGTGTCGTTTTAGGCAGCGGGTTAGCAGGCTTCCTACCATTAACGTGCTTTGAATGAACAGGGCCAACGGCAGACACCTGTGACGTGGCGTGCTTACCCACGATATCGCAAAAAAAACGTGCTGCTCACCTCTCAAATCGCGAACAGGATGCTACGAGCAATGGCGACGCGGCGGGGACTTGCGCTTCCTCGGAGACTGTGGCCGGGAGCTTCGACATTCGTCCCCCCTCGCACCGCTGCAGTCTTCACCGCTTCCCCGTTCCGGGCACTGTCCAATGCAGCCGGAGGTGGTAGACCTGACGGGTTCTACGTGAGCAAGAGGGCGGTGAAGATGACGCTGCTGCTTGGTGCAGCGCTGACGGGCGGATTATTGTACCTGGTGAGGTGCAGCTCGTTGGCATTGCTCGACCGGCCGACATGAAGACTCATGGTTGTTGTATTTGATGGCGTTATGAAGGATCGTGAAGACGCGGACAGGGAGGAGATCCAATCCCTGATGGAGCGCAGTCAGCAGAGTCTGGAGAAGGGAGACGTTGAGCAGTCGATGAGAGACCAGCAACAGGCTTTCAACCTAATCAAGGCAAAATTCCCGGACGGTACGAATCATTATCGTGCTGCTTTAGAGACTCGACAGTGAGATGACCCTGTGGAGATGATTGAAGACAAGGCCAAGATTGCGATGGCCATGGCGATCGGCGCGTCGTACGAGAGGACGGACCAGTTTGCTGCCGCGATCCCATTCTACCAGGAGGCTCTTGGTTACCTGCAGCTCGAGACGCGCGTCGTTTATCGCGAGGACCTGCGCGTCATGATGCTAGACCGTCTTGGCCAGTGCTACAAGCGAACGTAAGTCACTCTGCTAGTATTTCCTTCGGTTCGTGCCAATAACCTCATGCTGCGCAGGGGAGATCCGGAAGCTGCCGAGAAGCATTTCAAGCATGCCATCGAGGCTTATGATCAGTTGAAGGGACAGCTATCGCTATCTGCTGAATCGAACAATGAGCCGAGCATTCTGTCCAAGCTTGACGAGGATATTCTCAACGTGTTTCTCCACTACGCAGTACTTCTCACGACACTGCAGCGTTCGGATGACGCTGCGCGTGCTCGACAGCGCTTAGTATCAATCGCTCGGGGCTCTCCACAACTTCATGGACAGGTGCCCAAAATTCAACGCCAGGTGGACGACTACATCGCGCTGGAGCAAATTCGAGAGGAGCGCAAGGTACGGGAGCTGATAGGAGATGAAGGATCCGACTTCGTGTAAGAGAAGCTTGGACAAAAGCTTGCGCAGCTAAATACTTCGAAGTACGAAGCATTGAGTAACCTTGCGAAAAGAGGTGGAACAATTCAATGCATTGAGAACACTTCAACAGCAACTAACTACGAATTCGTCTGCGACTATTTTCTTTTCACAACACTAACGTGACGCCATCAGGTCCGAGCTGGAAGACGAGTGGCTGGTTACAGATCGAGCGACCCCGTGCTTGCGCGTGTTCTCCTGAATCTGAGCGGCGGCAATGTCCACTGCACTGGAAGTTGATGCGTTCGCAAGGCATGCTGAGCAGAACGAGATCTTCTTCTCGGACAGCGCGAGATCCGCAGTCACTATGCTAATTTTCTTCTTGATCTTGCAGCTACTGCACACGACGCGAAAGCAGCACTTGCAAGTGCTGGAGGTCTTGCCAAGCTTCCACCCGGTCGAAACCTTTGAGCAAGTCACGCATGACGTGCCCGGGTTCGGTGCACCGTGCAGCCTTGCCTCCGCATGGGCATTCTCCATCTTCCACGTCAACTTACGCATCTGACCGCAGTGCACGTAACGCAGCGGAGACAGAAACGCTTCCGTCATGACCGGCACCGCCAACATGCGAATCATGTCACCGGCGGGGTCCATCAAACCAGTCTTGCACACATCCAGGACGTTCGGTCCGACCTGGCGGAAGAAGCCGCAGATGGACAAGTCCCCGCGAACACGGTCGGACAGCTTGGGGATCTGTGGGAAGTCGATCGAGTGCAGGAAGTGGTAACCTGCACGGTCTCCATTAGCCATTCGGGCGAAACCTGTGCACTCGAGGTAGACGTAGTCACGGTTCTGAACGACGCCCGTCCTGCGTAGCGGGATATCCATCTCCATCCACTTGACCACGACGGAGGTGAACGGTTCCTCCTCCGTGGGGCTGACGATCGTCGAGAGCACGGCGGCTCCGTCGAAGTCGTGCACGTACGAGGCCTTGATGCGCATATCTTCGAGCGTCGGGTTCACGACACCGTACATCATGTCGTCGAGCTTGCCCTCGACTCGACCCACCGAGAGGATGGCCGGCAGTTTGGTCGAGCTGGAATTCGTCATCGCATCATCGCCGACGTACTCGGGGCGCTCCGTGTACACTTTCATGCGTTCGCGCTCTTTGGACAGCTTCCACCGCTGCGGGTCCACCTTGCGTCCGCCCTGGAAGAACGGGTTATCGCGCTCGAAGTTGGCCTCGATAATGGTGCGCCCCAGTTCGAGGAGTTGGTTCTTCTCGCCATCGGTGAGGGCGAGTGCCGGGAACGGATTAATGGTGAACCGCTCCCTGCCCATTGCCAATTGCTACGGTCGAGAGTAGTGGCGGTGCAGCGAGCCTTTCGACGGCAGAAACTAGAATGACGCAGCGCCGCTACCGATCTCGCTTTGGCGACAGGAGCTAATACCGTACATGCAGTGCATGATGCACAGTATGGCTGACCGATACAGCTCGAGGCACGCAAAGCGCGACTCGCGCACGATTTGCTCCTGCAACGAGGTCAAGTTGTCCCCAGTCGCGCCAGGTGGCCCGATGACTATCCCTCGACGTCTCGACGAACTGCCGCAAGTGACCGTGTTTCTGCTGCGTGAAAGTATTTTACGCCGGCAGGTCACCTGCTGGGTGGACGGAGGCATCTGTAGCATCGCTGCCTTGTTGCCAAGCAGCCGGGTGTCCCCAGCTCAAACAGCACATCAAAGACGCCTACCGAGCTCTGCGACCTCGAAAACTGAAGCAACTCGACCGTCGAGCACAGCTCAAGAATGCTCGCTCGTGTGAAATAGGTCGGTGGCATTGAAACGCAACATGGTCGAGCTCCGACAAAACAACGATTGATACGCCAGGCTGGCCAAAACCGGAGCGCTCAAAGTCAATGCAGGCCGCAACCAGCGCTGCAGCCACCAAGTGCACCGAGTTGCAGCTCAGAGACGGAGCCCCGCTTCACTGGC
The DNA here is from genome assembly GCA_030267785.1 of Phytophthora fragariaefolia. Lineage (NCBI taxonomy): Eukaryota > Oomycota > Peronosporomycetes > Peronosporales > Peronosporaceae > Phytophthora > Phytophthora fragariaefolia. The sequence continues at coordinate 30,283 of BSXT01000568.1, read as the reverse complement.
ATGCGTTGTACTTGATGACACGCCCGGTTTGACAATTGATGAGTGCCATGTGGGGCCCTGGTTGAACCAGTTCAACCACCAGTGGTTGGTCTGCGTAGCCGAACAAAAACTCGGTGAGCAATGTGCTAGCGAAACTTGTTTGACAACGTTTTGCCAAAGCCTACGTATGTGCAATATCAAGCCAAGGGTTCAGTGGTACATGTACATGTACGCAAACTCGCCGAGTTTACGCTTCCAGGGATACATGTATCATTCATGCCTTGAGTCAAAGTAACAATGCAACGCAATGCAAGTAATCAACCATCATCATACTTAAAGTCGTTCAGCTTTACCGCATCTGATACAGGAACTCCAGCCGCTACTGCGAGCACGTTCGGGTCGTGAAGTAGTAATGGAATCCTGCCTGCACAGTGCTATCCACCGAGTCGATCGCCACTTGCGTATCCTCCTTCGCCCCAGCGTTCTTTACCGCCGTGATTGCGCTGTTGACCCGGAAGTTGGTGGAGGCCCCGCAAGGCGTCCACACCACAGCGCTCACCCCCACTTCGTGCGAAATGAACAGGTCCTTCTCGGTCCCTGGAGAGTACTTCTCAGTTGCAACGGGACCGCGTTGGCCAGCAAAATAATACTCGGCGTCGAACTGCCCATACGAACCGCTCTGGTTCGGTACGAATGCGTTACCACGATAGTCTACGCGGAAGATGCCGATGGACACGCCCTTTGAAAAAGCAGATGACACAGTCAGTTGCTGCAGCGCACTGGACAAGCCAACGCAACAACAGCACCAACGACACTTACACTTTGGACGTCGACGGGTACTGCCAGGTTGCATGATTTGCGATCGCGCATCACGTTGGTACCGGATGTACGAGCTGCGAATTGTGAGAAGAGCACCGATACTGCTTGTCCATCCGTGGAAGACACAATGGTGACCGTATCGGCAGGACACCCCGAGCCAAAGAAGGTTGGTGTGCCAAACTTGAATGGAGGACCTGTGGTAGTCCAAGAAGGCACCACCTCAATTCGAGGCGAGGCAGTCTCCAGTGTCGAAGCATTCTTGTCTGGAGTTAATCTTGACTCGGTTGATTCGACGAAAATTAACAGCACAGCGAAGAATACGAATGCAGTCATCAACACTAGGATGGTCTTGAATTCGAGCTGGGAGGCGCTTGGACAATGGCAAACTGGGTGCAGTGAGTCTTGTTGCCAGCGAATCACTGCTTCGATTCGATGGTCATGCGATCACCCGCTAGTGGTGAGTTTGTTCGTCTCTGTAGGGAATCAAGCGCGGTTGTTGAATGCTCCCATGTTATCAGATTGGGGTTTGTCAATCAGGACATTGATGGCTGTGGTCGTTGGCTTGCAGAACTATTGCGTTTGTTGGCAAGGAAAAAATCGTCAGGGCACGTGCTCTCGAAACTCAGGCGTTTGTTTGTGATTGGGTGGGTGAAGGAGAGCTTGGCGGCGTGCAAACAAAGACGCGGGGCACGGTGATATACCAACTCTGGAGAGTATAACGAGTCACCCAGGATTGGATGCCCAAGGTGTTGCATGTGGAGTCGAAGCTGGTGGGTCTTGCCCGTCACTGGTTTAAGTACTAAGATAGTTGATTTTTCTGCTTCGTCGATGCCAGCATCACGATGATCCAGACGGGATTGCACCGAATATTCAGTGGTTGACCAAAGCGAGCTGTCTACATCAACTTTGCGATCCAAAACAACGCGCTGAACAAGCGGCTGAGTCGGGTGCTTTTCCATGGGAACTCGTAAGCGCCTCACCGGCTCAGATCCCTCAGCACTGTCCTTCAACAACCCATACACCCGCGCCACGTACATCTTTTCAACCGTGCGATCTCGAAACTGTGCGTTTAAACTCTGAGCAGCCGATTTGGTCAGAGCGACGACAAGCAGCCCCGACGTCTCCTGGTCCAGCCGATGCACCATCCGCGCACCAGGGAACACACTCGCGATACAGCGATGCACCGACACGGGCGCATCCGGATCGGTGCCATCCACACTGAGCACATTGGCCGGTTTTTCCACCACAAGCACTGCGTCATCCCGGAACAGCACCTTGAGCGGCAGTTTTGCCGCCAAGGCCTTGTCCACTGCGTCACCGCTGCTGCTGCAGTCAGCAAACTCTCGAATCTGCACCAATATGCGATCACGTATCGCCCCCGTTGCAACATCCTCTTCCCCCGGCAGCCACACACGAACCACGTGGCGGTAGGTCCGCCGATTGAGTTCCAACCGAAGTGCATCGACGCACAGCTCCGCCAGCTTCTGAGCACTGTCGACGGCGGTAAAGTCGAAATTTTCCGCCCCAGAGTTCGCGCGCACGGTAACGACCCCGTCCTTCCTGCAGCTGAAAAACAGACGCAGAGCCAAGTCCAAGCTGTAAACGCTGCCCGGGGGCTGCGCTTTGGGCAGCGGCTTGAGTCGGTCGAGTCCCAGTTTGCGGATGTGCACCGAGACTTGAGTTTCTGCGTTTTCGGCGGAACTAAACGCGTCGGCGGGCAGCTGCAGCTTCCGCAGTGCTGCAGCAATCAGTCGGAGCATCTCCGCGTGCGCTTCGGGCGGCACGGCGTCGCTGGCGGAGGTGTCGCGCTTCCGCTTGGTGCCCATGGTCTCTGGTGCTGTTCAAACCGAAAACGAGCTCTTCATGACCAACGGAGTCGGGTTTCGGGCTCAAGAGCAGGTGCAGCTGGCAAGAAGCACCGCTCGTTAACTGTAGGTTGAGCCAGGCGCGGGTATTAAACTTCACAAAAGTGAAGCAGTCACAAGGAATGATGCTACCGGTACAAGTGTACATGTATGTACTGTAGCATTTTACTACTACTGTAGTAGTATGCAGGGAGGGCTTGCTGCCGAAGTCGAACTTGCGATAGTAAAATACCCACTTACTCGTAATTTATTATTCACACCTGGCCTGGTAGCTAGCTATCTTGACGGCACTCTTACTACATGGACATTTGGGACATTGCGGTCAAGTCCGAGCTTGATGACGAGTGACTCGTGACCGAGCGGATGAGGCCGCTCTTGCGGCCGTTCTCCATGATCTGGTACGACGCGATCTCCGCCGCGCTGGAAATGGACGCTTCTGCGAGACACGCTGTGCAAAAGTTGATCTTGCGCTCCGAAAGCGTCAAGTCTGCAGTCACCAGGCTAATTTTTTTCTTGATCTTGCAGCCGCTGCACAGCACGCGGAAGCAGCACTTGCATGTCGTCGCGCTCTTGCCCAGCGTCCATCCAGTGGACGGCCTGCTGCACGTCACGCAGGCAGACCCCGGGTTCGGTGCGCCATGTAGCCTTGCTTCTGCGTGCGACTTCTCCATTTTCCACGTCAACTTACGCATCTGACCGCAATGCACATAACGCAGCGGAGACAGGAAGGCTTCCGTCATGACCGGCACTGCCAACATTCGAATCATGTCACCGGCGGGGTCCATCAAACCAGTCTTGCATACGTCGATGACATTCGGTCCGACCTGGCGGAAGAAGCCACAAATGGACAGATCTCCACGCACGCGGTTCGACAGTTTGGGGATCTGAGGGAAGTCGATCGAGTGCAGGAAGTGGTAACCTGCACGGTCTCCATTAGCCATTCGCACAAAGCCCGTGCACTCGAGGTAGACGTAGTCACGGTTCTGAACGACGCCCGTCCTGCGTAGCGGGATATCCATCTCCATCCACTTGACCACGACGGAGTTGAAGGGCTCGTCCACGGTCGGCTCCACGATCGTCGAGAGCACGGCGGCTCCGTCGAAGTCGTGCACGTACGAGGCCTTGATGCGCATTTCTTCGAGCGTCGGGTTCACGACACCGTACATCATGTCGTCGAGCTTGCCCTCGACTCGGCCGACCGAGAGGATGGCCGGCAGTTTGGACGACGAGTGCATGGTGTTGCTCATGGCGTCGGCGCCCGTGTAGTCCGGGCGCTCAGTGTGCACGAGCATGTGCTCGCGCTCCTTGGCGAGCTTCCAGCGGCGGTGGTCGACCTTGCGACCGCCCTTGAAAAAAGCTTCGTCGCGCTCGAAGTTGGCCTCGATGATGGTGCGACCCAGTTCCAGGAGCTGGTTCTTCTCGGCGTCCGAGAGCTCGAGCGCCGGGAACGGGTTGATGGTGAAGCGTTCCTTGCCCATTGCGATCTGTGCCTGCCGTGTGGACACCGCGCGAAGAAGGAAAGTGAGCGCGCCGCTCCGAATGGGATCAACGCCGCTGCCTGCAACGCAATGCAGCAGAGACCGAGGTAGACGTGCAGAGTGCCCGCAGACGTGCAGCGTTGCCCCAGACCTGGCGCACGATTTGCTCCGCCGCGAGCAGAGACGCCGCCGAGTGCCTCGTGCCCCGTCGCCGCCCGAACGGGTGGCGACCGAGTTCCGAGCTGCCATCGCGTGTTTTTACGGCTCGTGGGAGGCCGTGCAAGCATGTCGAGCTGCCGTCGGCTTCGTTGAAGGCCGCCCACGTTCCATCACCGAGGATGAGGACGCGCTCAGCTCTGCGGCACAGGCCACCCGCTTCAACCGCTTTCATAATTCGGTGTACTACCTCTGATCAGAGATACCTCGATATATCGGATCGCGCGGTGTTGCCAGATTATGTGTGAAAACATACTTGCTGAGACCTGTCACTTGCAATCCCCTAGATTTAATAGAAACGCAAGCAGTGACTTAATTCACGGCCATAGCCGACGCAACTTTCGGTTGAAGTGCACTGGGATAGTCGATGGCGCACAGGACTGCATCCGCTTGTCTCGCCGCGCCCGCACCACGCGCGAGCTGTGAGCTCCCAGCCGCGACTTCGCGGTTAGCTCGTAGCGAGCTACTCGACCGTCAGTCAAACATGGCGTGCGAGTTTCGCTGACAGCGTCCGTGGCATCTGTCCGACAGATGCCGACAGACTGTCACTGGAGCTTCAAGCGAGGGCTTGCGCGTCGGATGATTCTGTTTGACACCAGCGAGGAAGAGCGCGGACACCGCTAGCCAGCGCCGTTGCTTACCTGGACCTCCGCATTAAAGTCACAGCATCAGGAGGTCTCGGTGGCTTCCTTTTCTATCGGCGATCGACGGTGGATGGCCTGAGCATGGCGGACGTGACGCTTCGCCGGCTCTGCACCGTGCACCGCAGCCTCAAGACCGGGCGCTTCTATCCCCAAAGCGATCGTATCGCATACCGGTAGTCGCCAGAAGCTACAGTATTACAGTAGTCAGCGCCGTCGGTGCAGAAAAACCCTAAAGGCCCACAGCGAGAGAGCAGACAAGCAACTGGCGCGTCCTCGAAGTCAGAAGTCAGTCGCGTTACACCTGTACAGTACATACTGTACAGGTACTGCATGTACAGTATGAACACACGCCAAACTTCAGACTTCACTCGCTCGTACCGTAGCGAGTCGCTACGTTGTCAAAGGATTCGGCGCATCCCGCCACAAGGTATCTGATACGCTCGAATTAAGGACTTGCCGTCGTTGCAGGCCGGTGGGTCAGGTCCCGTTCATCGCCAGCGCACCACCTCAGCAGAGCTACTCTTGCTCTTGCTGCTGTTCCGCCGCCGCTTTTTCTGCCGCCTTGACCGCTCTGACGCGGTCGATCGCAGCTTCGATGAGCTTCAGGTGCTCGGCGGTTACCGTGGACGTGCGCGCGAGGGTCCTGGCGCGCTGCAGCACGGCACCGGCCTCGCCCCACCGCTCGTTCGCCATGAGCAGCTGCGAGTAGTTGAAAAGCACCGCTGGGATCTCCCGGTCCAGCGCCGCGAGGTCCGCGGCATCGACCTTGGATGCCTTCGAGAGCTCGCGCCGGCCTCGGTTCTGGTCGTACGTGCTGATGGCCTGCTTGAAATACCGCTCCGCTGTCCTTCCGTGCCCCCTGCCGGTAGTTGTTGCAAGACCACGAACGCAGATGCAGTTGTTATTAGATTCTCGGTGGCCGGCCAGACCATTGCACGTAATGCGGACGTACCTGTCCTCGTAGGACTGTGCGATCCGGTCGAGCGTGACCACGCGGTTCCGCTCCCGCTTGGCGGGCTTCAGCTCGCGTGAATTGTGCTCCAGCGCGTCCAGGTAGTACTTGGTGGCAGGCGTTCCCTTCCCCAGGGTCTCGTACTGCGCAGCGATGGAGAACGCCAACTCGAACAGGTGGCGGTCTGTAGACGCTCGTTTAGTTCTCGAGAAAAGTACCCCTCTACCGGTACAAGCACGCGAGCTTACCGTGTGGGTTGGTGCTCTTGACGACATCGTACGCATGCAGACAATGCTTGAGTGCCTGCTTCGGATCTCCCTGCAGCGACAAAGAAGTCAAACAACAGTCAGGCCTGTGTCCACAGCTCTCTGTTCACACAGTAGCTTTCCAACCTCCTGCGCGCTCTGCTCCGCCTGCTTGACCAACCGCTCGACCTGCTTTACCGGTGCACTTTCACGGTTCTTCACACAACGGGCATGTCAATCGACCGTTCGCTGCTCCATTTTCATCGATCTCGCCGTCGTACCTGGTAGAAGTGCACACCGGTGGCTCCGGCCGCCACCACGAACGCCAGCAGCACGGCCTCCTTCTTGAGCCAGCGCTTGAAGTCGGCCTTGAGAGCTTCATCGGGGCCCCTCGCCGCATTGGCAAAGGATCGGGGGCCACTGGAAGTCCCAGGAACGCGCAGAACTGTAGCTCTACCGCTGCGCAGCAAGGGACGCGACAAACGTGAGGCCATGGCGTCTCCGTTGGGAGATGGAGGTTTTGGCCAATGGGAACTTGATGGAGGCGTCGGTGAGAGACTGCGCCTGTGCGTGAAGGTTATGGCGGATGAAGAATGCTCGGTGGGTTGTTCCAGCGCGATGTTGACGTTTTTGGCATTATTATCCTTGAGCCTGTTGCTGGGGAGGACCCCGCAGCTTCGTATACCACCTGGGGGCACCCGAGATGCTGGAGGATGAGCTGGAGGCCTCGGACGCCGGTCGACCCACGCTTGCGTTGTCTTTCTGATGCAGCGGGGTCGGCGGCTGTGTCATCTTCGACGCAATTGAAGGGGGCGGGGAGACTTTGGCAAACGACGAGATCGGAGGCGGCGCAATCGGATCAGCCATGCAGGACCCTGCTCCGTCCTTCACTGTTGGGGCCTTTGAGGACTCGTTCGCTTGCAGCGATTGACCCTGGTACTTTTCTGGTGTGAACCGCTTTTGATGGTTGGTAGCGTGGATTCTGTCTCGTAGCAACTGCACAGTGGTTTTCAGTGCATCGAGATCCCCACGACGCGACAGAAGTTGCTGCAGTTGGCTCTGCAGTGACGAGTTGGCGTCTTGAACTTGACGGTACTGAGCCCTTAGTTGCTGTAGTTGTGATTGTACTTCCTCGTATCTTCGGACAGCACCTTGCAGTTCTTGTTCCCGTCTCGTAAGCTTATCGATCTATTGCAGCAGCACAGTGGCAGTCGTGAGTGTATGAAAATTGTCAGCGCCTCATGCTACGACGCAACCTACCAAATACGACTGCGGCTGATGAAAGGTTGCTAGCTTTGCTTTAAGATCGATGACCTCTTGTTGCAGCTTCGTGCGTTCATTTGACACCTCCGTGAGCTTCTGTTCGAGAGCAATTGCTTCTCGCTGTGACTTTACCACTCTCTGGGCAAGCAGCACACTCTGCTGGAACTGGACGGGACCAGGCAAGGCGTAAGTTTTGCGACTCATTCTGGACTACCGGATCACATCTTACCCGTCTCTTGGTTGTCGTGGGGATCGCTCCAAATGTGCTCATCACTTCTTGTAACTTCGCGTCTGTAGCTTCACTATCGCCATTCCGATCCGCTCCACGGGCTGCGATTTCTCCGGTTTGTATCACAGCTCCGTCTAAGTCAACCTCGAGTAACTCGTACTCTTTTAGCTTGTTTCGCTGTTATAACATAATTTCGTGAGTAAACATCTAGTGCCACAATCTATTCTGTTAAATGTGCTTACCTCTACTTCCAGAGCAGCTTCTAGCTGTGTGATTCGCGTGGTTGATGTAGTTTCTAGCCTTGCGAATTCCTCTTTATGTGCTTCGATCTGCAGACGACAACAACATCACGTCAAACGAAGTTTGCCGAAGGAACAAAGCACACCCTTACTTTCTGAATGAGCATGTCAATCTCTAGTCTGGCACTTCGAGCGCTTGCAGCCTTCTCCTCTAGCGTTAACTTGAGTTGGCTGATCTCAAAATGCCTCATCTTGAGTTCGTTGCGCACTGTAGCAAGTGCTGTCGTATGTGTACTCTCCGTTCGAGTAGATTCAAGGACCTGACCAGTGCAACATGTTAAGTTAGCACTGGTCCCAGCGTGCTACGTGGAAGTACTTACTTTTTCGTCAAGGGTAGACTGAACGCTATCCAGTCTTGCTTGTAATACTTCCGCGTGCTTTAGAGCATCATCCCGCGCCTCTTTCAGCAAGCGATTCTCGCGCTCATACACAACTTGTCCATCATTGCGGATTCGTTCGATCTCGCGCTTCGACAGCTCCATGAATTTGGTCATTTCGTCATCAAGCTTCTTTTCAAAATGCAATCGCGTCTCATTTTGCAGCTGCACATTTTGACTGAGATTACCATCGTGCTTTTCCTGCAACGAGCTTAATCTTGCTTGCATTTCCTGCTGTGATAATTTAAGCTTTGCGAGTTGCTCCTCGAGCTGTGACTTGGCTTCCTGCAGAAAAGTTTTATCTGCTGTCAGCAACGAAATCTTCTGGTGCAGATCACTACTGCTGTCTGACGTCTCATCATATCGAGATTTCAGGTCATTGTGCTCGTGCTGCAAGACTTGCAAGTCCCTTTTTAAACGCTCTGACTCTCTCTGTAAAGCTCTCTGGTCACTGTAAATTTCTTCACTACGACGCTGTTCCTCTTTCATCTCACCGATTTGGCCGACGAGTTCCTTGATTTGATTCTCTAGTTCGTGTCGGGTAGCTTCGGACAGATTAAGATCATTCTGTAGACGTCTCTCCTTTGCCTCGGCAATACGTTGCACTTGTGCAACCTCATCTGAGGCACCAGCGGCTGCTGCCTTATCCGCACTACTGTTTTTTTGTAAAGTTTCCATGTCTTTTCGGCACTGTTCCAGTTCTGTCTCAAGCTTTCGCACTTTTGAGTGGATAGATAGCTGGATATACTCGCGAATAGATAGATCCTCCTCATTTTGCCGAGATAGCTACCGATCGAAAACATAAGCAATGCGAGTTATTCCTAGGAAACGACTTGGTCGTTTTCAAAAGTATGATAGCACAAACCTGCTCTGCCAATGCGTCCGATATTTGGAGTGTTCCAAAGTGCATCTTCTCCATCTTAAGTCGTGCATGAGCTGACTGGAGATCGGCTCGAGCTTGCTCAAGCTCCTTGTCTAACCGTCTTCGTTCATCAGTTAGCGTACTCTAGATGCGCAGCGATCGTCTAGAATCAGTATCCAGGTATCCAGGATTGAAGGCCACAGATACTCAAGCGTACCTGCATTTCAGCCGCCTTCTCTTGCCAAGTGGTACGCTCCTCTTGCAACGTCTTCTCCATTTCTCGCTGCGCCTGCACGCTCAGCGCCAACTGCGCCCGGATTTTGCCTACCTGAATCTCATAGAACTTCTTCATCACCGCCTCGCTGCCGTCCGCAGTGGATGGTGCACTGCTCGTCCCCGTGGCAGCAGCTCGCCGCGGCATGTGCTGCAATCTGTTCGTCCTCCCTGAAGGCAACCAGCCCGGCGAAATCCTCGTCAAGTGGTCGTCGAAGTGCGAGACGCCTGGGATCTGGTCATAGTGGCCGAAGGAGTGCGGCAGCGACAGGTCGCTGGACAGACCCTCACTGGCTGAATCCGACGGCAACGTGAGCGAGAGTTCCCCTGCATCTTCCTCTTCCTCGTCGTCTTCTTCTTCCTCGTCGTTTGCTCCCTCGAGCTCGATCTCCTCCTGCACCTGCGACTCGTCCTCCGCAGCTTCGTGTTGCCCCGACTCTGGGGGCAAACCGCCAATGTTTTCGACCACGCCAGCTTCCTCTGCATCCTCCGGTCCCAGTACGTGCCTCGAGACGCCCAACTGCGCTGCCAGGCGGCGAAATCGCCGCTCTTCCTCTGCACTCGGCGCAGCTCCACGCGCCATGCTGGACTTGACCCAAGTGTCCCTTCAAGATCGAGGCATGCTGGTGGGTAGGATTGCGGCGGCACTGCACACAAACTATGCAGTTCTGTGGTGCGGAGATGGAAATAGATGCGACGAAGGGACGCCAAGTGCGTTGCGTGATGGGCTTCCGCAGTTGAAGGGACTGCACGTGGTGCTGCCCATACATCTTCGCCTGCTATTGTGGGCGCGGAGTATTTCCGACGCAATCAACCGACGGAGCGGCGCATACGCAGCACTTAACCTGAAGAACTTGAAGCTTGCCATCCTCGGGGCCAGGATGAGCCGCTACAATCCGCCGCGGGTTCGCTCTGCTTGCTGGGTGTCAATTGCTATTCGCTTGCCCGCACTGACATCGCTTGCTGTACGATTCAGGCAGCCGGTACGGAACCGGAGCCCCAGCGAGACACGACGAAGCATTGCCTGACGTTCCAGCAGCGCCCACGCACGCCCGAGGAGGTTGGGCGCTTCCGCAAGTCCTACTTTTCCGAACCAGGCTCTCGTATCGCGCACCCCGGGCTCATTAATGACCTCAAAAAGATTAACCCCATGGCCAAGTACGGCGTGGTTACCACTGGCAGTGAGCATGTGCCGGAGATGCTCATTAGCGGGCCCACGACGGAGTACCAGCGAATCAACCTTGCCAAGCTGGAGGCTAACTACGCGAGCCATAAGCGAGAGCCACTGGGAAAAACGTTCTCGCGAGGGCACAAGCTACCGGCACACATGCAAAGACCCGAGTTTGCGTTCGGCATGAGTGGAACGTTTTGCGAATCAGCCAAAGAGCTACTATATCCGTCGACGTCAGCTCGCCTGTTAAACAGTCGGGAGGATGAGGCACTATACAGGAGATCACACGGGTCGGTCGCTCCTGGTGAGCAGAAAAATCGCAATTATCGGTGGGAAGCAGCGAATATCAACCCGACAAAGCATCGGTTTGGCGTGAAGCCTGTTGGAAGCACCGGTCGAGAGGGGGGCGAGGTGGCTGTCATCCTGAACCCAGAAATGAACGAGAGCGTCATCCCTCCTGCTGTCGCACCACAACACTTAGAGGACCGAAGAACGCTTTATGATCACCTGGGTAAGCCTAGACATTTAGGCGCAGCAGAGACTGACAACCTGCCGAGCGACCATGTTTTCGGTATCACGACTCAGGATAGCGACTCCGCCTGGCAGTGTATTCAAGGAGAATACTCGCCCGAGGAACAGCAACCCGATCCAGACCTGGGCCGAGCTGTAAACCACGGCTGGCGAAATGCCACGGCAGATATGCGTTCTTTTGGTATCCCTACTATTCGCAGTGATATCCCAGCACCAGCCCGACGGTCAATTGCTGATGGACAAAACTATGGAGATGACATCAACGCGCAAGCGCTCTTGTATCCGGAGGAATTTGCTTCAAGTGGAGTAACAAATGCTGAGTTCGCAGAACCCAGAGACCAAAAGTACCTGAAGGGCTTATTTCAGCAGATCGGCCACGCAGTACCTGATGAAGACTTCGAGCTAATCTGGAAGCAAGCGACACAAAGCGTGAAGTACACACCAGTTGGAGTAGCTAGCATTGCCGACTACCGCGACGCACTCAACGATTTTCTTGGGGCACAGGAAAGAGGCCCCGCAGCACTTCAGCAGTGGCAAAGTCGCGTCCAAGCCATGTAGAGGATACATAGTATGTTTTCGATCCTATCAAAAAATACTCACTTCCATTGTTCGGTATCCAGCCTTAGTCCATTCCTATGCTCCGATTAGCTTGTTCGCAAGTCCATCGGTGGCGGCGCCGCAGCCGGACCCAAGTCCCCACAAATCGTATTCACGCAGGCCCAGTTACCTTCAAAATCGCTCTTCCACATACGCACTGTACCGTCATCCCCCGAAGACGCCAGCATCGTGCCCGTTACGTTCCACTCGACGCGCCAGACTTCCGAGTCATGGTGGTGCTTGCGCGCCACCTCCTCAACATCTGCCTGCAGGTGGTCATCTTCCTGGATGGTCAGTCTCCAAATGCGCACCGTGCGGTCCTTGCTCGCCGTGGCTAGCAGGTGCGACGAGCGTCCCATGTTCGGCGCCCAGCACACGTCGTGGACAGCGTCCGTGTGGCCCACCAGCTCCGCCACGACCTGCCAGCGGCGGTACGAGTTGTTGTATCCCCAGACCTTGGCCACCTCGCTGTTGCCGCCCACGACGATCATGGGCACGTCGAAGCGCGACTTGTTCCAGGACACGCACGTGGCGCCGTCCTTGTCGGCCAGGAACTCCTCCTGCAGCGGCCAGTGCGACAGGTTCATGACGTCGATGGCCTCGTACATGCGCACGAAGCCGTCCTCGGAGGCGGTGGCCTGGTCACAAGACACACCGATGAAGGAGTCAACCCAGCAGCCCAGCAGCACAGCAGCACGCCGCCCAGCGTGCAACGTACGAGACGCAGCCCCAGGTGCCGCGGCGCGAACTTGACGTCGTGCACCGAGTCGCGCGCGTCCACGAGCTGCGCCTGGTTGCGCCACCCCTCCTTGGTGCCGGCCGCGGCGGCGGCCGCGGCTCCACCGACAGCAGCGGCGTCGGCCGCCAGCCCGCCGCTGCTGCCGTTGAGGTGCATGCCCTGGTCCTCCCACACGGAGACCGTGCGGTCGAAGGAGCAGGAGGCCAGGATCTGGCCAAACTCGGGGTGCGCCCACTCGACCTTCCAGACGCTGGCCTGGTGCGCGTTCCACTCGTGCTCGAGGCGCCAGTCCTGGCCGTGCTCCTCCCAGATCTTGATCTTGCGGTCCGAGCTGCACGTGGCCAGCCGCTTGCCGTAGAAGTCGAAGCTCATGTCGTGGATGAAGTCCGAGTGCTGCGACGGGAACCGCCGGAAGATTTTCTACACTCAGCAGCAGCAGCAGCAAGTGAGCGGCCACAGAGAGAGGAAGAGACAGAGACAGAGACACAGAGAGAGAGGGGCCGCACCGTCGCGTTCATGGAGCTCGTGCTCGAGGCGAGGAATGGCCCAAGTACCTCGCAAAGGTAGACGAGATGCTACGTTTGCGAGGCGCTGGTGACCGAAGTATCCGCAGAAATAAGTAGCAGCCACTTTTGGAAGACAAGAAAAAAGGGCTGGTACTGGTACTGGTTTTGGTACTGGTAGTGGTACTGGTACTGGTACTGGTACTGGTACTGGTACTGGTACTGGTACTGGTACTGGTACTGGTACTGGTACTTGTACTTGTACTGGTACTGGTACTGGTACTGGTGCTGGTGCTGGTACTGGTACTGGTACTGGTACTGGTACTGGTGCTGGTACTGGTACTGGTACTGGTACTGGTACTGCGCTCGTACTGGTATTGGTACTGGTATTGGTGCTGATACTGGTACTGTACTGGGTCGTTCCTGAAAACATAATTTTGGGTTGGTGGGAGTTTGAATGGGGTAATACGGCTGCTAGAATCGTAATGTCACGCTGCGCTTCCTATGGAGCCAGGACCAAATTAATTGGTGTTGTCGTCGGTTGTCAACAATGGTGCGATGGTGCAGACTCTCGGAGCGAGCCTATGACCTCAGTTCCAAAGTTGTTTTTTGCAGCTGCAAGCGTCCTGGCAGTAGTGGTGGTTTGGAGTTTCGCGGATTCAGAATTTCAAAATATTCAGAACGTTCTAATCTTGACGAGCGAATCAAAATTGATCAAAATTGATCAAACTCCGCCATCAAGCTTCAGCCCAGGCAGCTTCCCCACCAGAGGGAGCCTTCATGCACTTCTCGCAGAACACAAGTAGCTGCAAACCCCTCATCATGCTCAGGACATAGAAGGAAGGCGCGATGACATTTTGGCGTACGTCTATGTCAACCACCATGCCGTGTTGAAGGAATGCACCGACTGGGCGCGTCTACACTCGGATCCGCAGAGTTGCGAGGCTCTTGAGAGAGATGTGACTGAGCAGTGAGAGCTCGAGAGCTGTTCCGCTGAGCTTCCGAGAGTAGGCACTCTATAGCTAGTATCTGCTCTATAATACTACTACTAGTAGGATAGTTTTGATCTATTTTGAGCAATTCCGCATTTATTATCGAAGAGGCGAAACGTTTTAATTACTTTCGAAATAGCCTCCAAACCATCACTACCTGGCAGCGTTAGCCGCTTCACTTCCTCTGGTAGACGACGCGGACAATGAAAGAAGCCCCGGATGCAGTGTGGCGATTCGTGACGACACGAACGAGCCGACACCCGATGATAACTCTGGCAACGTCATTGTCGAAGCAACCACCACGCCAGATGCTGAAGTGCAAAAGGTTTCAATACGCCGTCGCTGGCGAGATATTATGGAAGCGCGACTCGACAGACTCAGTGAGTGTGAAAGATAACAGTGTCCGCCCAGAAGACAGCAAGCTTCAGATGCTAGTCAAAGATGTCGTCGCAGCACTCGAATATGACTACTATGTCCTAGGGGTTGCGCTTTTTCGACTGGTCACAACTGTCGGCTTTTGCGTCATTTTCGCAGTCTTGCTCAACTCGGGGACACCGAACGAAAAGATGTACATTCAATCCAAAACAGTGTCGACAACTTTAGTGTCCGATAGTAACGCCGATTCCATGGGCACTACGGTCCAATTCGGCGAAATCAACAGCGTCGAAGACTTCTACGACTGGCTTACGGATACCTTCATCCCAACGGTGTTTGTTATGACAGACCACAATGGCAAGGCTTTGCCGGAATATCAGCTTGGGCATTTGGATGTGGCAAACCGCGTGCTGGGCGGCATTATTCTGGAAATGACGCCGAGAGACTACAAGTCTTGTGACTCCGAATTTGTTTTACTGGAACTCTATCCAATGTGCACATACACTGATCACGTAGCGGAGAATGCGACCTTTCTGGCGGTTACTTTGGATGCAGAGCAGGCCAAGACTATTATTGCTGGTTTGAAACAGTCAGGTACTTGGGTCAATTACCACTCAGAGCAGTTAGCAGTCACCGTTGCTAGGTAAATGTGTTCACCATCACACGACTGAAGATAAACTTTCTCCGAACAGGATTGATCGAAGTAGAATCGAGTATAGATGCGATACCAGACTACAGAGGCTGCACCTGGGTGACCATTATCCCCGTCGTTGGTGTTACATTGTCTTCGGATTGATCCTGCGTTATTTAGAAAAGGCAAAACCCCATGTGGTTGCTGACAGCTCGGACAAGGAGCAGGCCGAAGAAACTGCCAGTGAGAAGCAAGATCAACCAGTGAGCAGGCATCGTCAGAACATATACCTCGTCGGTGAATTCTGCATCAAGTTTGGGGCTCTTCCTGCCTTCGCTACTCTATGGACGGTGGCAATTTCGTTAGATTTCGACAAAAAGCTTCTAAGGCCCCCGGAGATCGATGGGAAAGCGCTTGAGTAGAGGGATAACGATCTAGTCGCTGTAATTGACGCTTCTATCAAGTGTCAGCTTGGACAAACGCACTCAGCATTGTCGGAGCCATTGCTGTACTCCAGCTTGGACTTTACACCATTCGTCAGTTAAGCTTTCACCCTCAGCTTAGCGTATTTGCTCGCACTGTTGGGAACTCCTTACGCCAATTCCGCGACTTCTTCCTGGTTTTTATTATTATTTTCATTACGTGTTCATTTATCAGAAATCTTCTTTTCGGTGATCGCGTGCGAGACTTCTCAACAGCTGCATTGTCAAGGGAGTCATGCATGAATATGATCTTCGGGACCTTTGAATTCAGCACAATCTATAACATTCGCGGATCGGGGTGGTTCTACTGGGGCTTCATGATCATTGTAAGCCTTGTTCTCCTCAACATGATGTTGGCAATTGTCATGGGAACCTACAAAGACATGAGCAAAGATGGTTATCAAGGAGAGATTAACGTTATGCTTGCTTCCAGAATCTCGACTGCCCTCGCGAGCATGCGAGGGCATGAAGGGAAACGCGGTAGAGCAGAGGCTCCCGCTCGAGAATGCGACGGTCGAGCAGCGGCCCCCCTTCGCCGATGATTCCGTCGCACAGGACACCCTGTGCGACACCGGCAGGCCAAGACCGAGGTCCCATGCCTAGTCGCTACTTGGTTCAATTTCTGCTTAAAAGAAAAGGTCTTCCTATAAAACATCCAGCTCGAACCAAACCTAGCGAGGATAATAAACAAGCTGTGAAGGACTTTCAAGCAATGAAGATGGACATCTACAAGCTGGAACACGACGATGTGATGGAAAATTCCGACCGCCGCTGTTGCTGCTTGTACTTCAGACGAAACTGAAACAGAACCCGCCACTCATTCCAACAACAATGCTGACCCCGGCGATTCGGCGGCAGCTCTTCCCACACGCAGAAATTACAGCGGAGGAAATGATCGAGACGTTTAAGTTCCTTAAGGAGGGTGGTTCCGAGCTTAACGAAGCTGTAACCAAGCAAAAGCAGAAAAAGAAGATGGCTGCCGCTGCATCTAAGGCAACCCAACTTGCCGAGCTTCAGGAAAAGCTCGAGAAGCTGATGGAAGAGGTGAATGCGACTCACAAAGCGATCCGATCTCTTAACTACAGATAAATGCAAACGTTTCAAGTAATGTACTTTCTGCATCGGCTTAAACTTTCAATACATCCATAACCCGATTAGCTAACTGCGTTGAAGCTGATAAAAATCCGCCACAAACTCCAGGCATATCGGAGATGCTGCCTGCTCATTTTTTTTAACCTCATACCGCGAGTGCAGCCAAGTTATTAGTCTGGTGCGACGCTCTTCACCGATGGTCGCGTAACCAGATCTGGTCGTATTCGCGTATCTGGCCCCTTACCCACCGCTCACCCACCGCCTTGGGTTCATTTCTTTAGGCGGCCCAAAAATCTTCCATGTCATTCTGCATCTTCCGGTAGACTAGTCACTACTCCTGAGAGCGTTCTCATGTCATGAGTCTACTACGATCTCCTTCGCTCATTTCAAAGACTGGCAACGAACAGGTCAACAATCTAGAAAAGGCCGAGGTGAATTCATTTCGCGTAATGATGACTGATATCGAAAGTAACAAAAGTAATAGCGAGCACCTTCAGGCGGTAGGTGTGGAGGAAAGGTACA
The DNA here is from genome assembly GCA_030267785.1 of Phytophthora fragariaefolia. NCBI lineage: Eukaryota > Oomycota > Peronosporomycetes > Peronosporales > Peronosporaceae > Phytophthora > Phytophthora fragariaefolia. The sequence continues at coordinate 13,147 of BSXT01000568.1, read as the reverse complement.
TCGTCTCATTCGAATCGAGGAAGAAAACCAGGCAGAGCAGCAGTACTGATTCTCTCAGCAGCGATGAAGAAATCGACGCCCCTCTATCCATCACTCTTAACGATGCCATCCTCTCGCTTCAATTCGATGAAAAACTCATTTTTGCTGGACTGCGGCTGCTTATTGCGCTCACCATGTTCATATTCATCATCGCCCTTCTGGGCTCAGAGCGACCGACTCACCAACTGTTCAATCAATCCACTGCAGTGTCTACCGTACTAGCACCGTACAAAAATGATGGACCCTCAAAGACTGTCCAGTTTCGCGACATAGGCGACGTTGACGACGTTTTCGATTGGCTCGCCCACACGTTCGTGCCCTCGGTATTTAATAAGAATGACCAAGACCATCGCGGATATCTGGACTTGCGCAACCAAGTTTTGGGTGGTGTGATCCTAGAAAGAACCCCGTTGCGTGTCGGGAACTGTAGCTCCACCGAAGCGATTATCCAATTGCAACCATATTGCACGCTACCAGAAAAGACCCACGAAAAATTTACCTTCTTGGATATCGAGATGAACGTGACAGAAGTCGCAGCCGTCATCAACAAATTAAAAAGAAAGGGTTTACGGCTAAATTACCGTACCAAGCGATTACGTGTGATCATCGCCACTTACAACAGTGACATTGATACGTTTTCTGTCACGCGAATGGATGTGAACTTCCGTGAGGATGGCATGGTCGAACCAAGAGTGTCAACAAAATCGGTAGCTGATTATCGCGAACAGCATATGGTGCAGTCAATTGTTGTTGTTGGGATTGGCGTGCTGTATTATGTAGCTCTCCTGGTGTACATCGACTTGGTTAAAGCTCCGTCAAATCGTCGTTCAGTTTGGCATCGGAAAATACACGGCAGCTTCGCGAAAAAGCTGTGGCAAATTATGCTTACCTTGGCGACAGTATGCGCAACATTCGGAGCAGTTCCTGTGTTTTTTGTGGTGATGCTTAAAGTTATGACAATGGATATCGACGAGAATATCGGTAAACTTGCCGATAGTAATACTGGGCATGATTCTTTTATCGCTCTCCGGGAAGTAATAGCGGCGTTGGATAACGCGGTGATTTGGGTGGATACGCTGAGCGTTGTAGGAGCCGCCGCCGTGATCCAATTAAGTATGTTTGTCATCCGCCAGCTGCGCTTTCACCCACGGCTGAATGTGTTTGCGCACACGATAGAGAATTCGCTGCGCCAATTTCGCGACTTCTTCGTGATTTTCATCATTATTTTTCTGACTTTCTCTACTGCGGGAAACAGCCTTTTTGGTAAAAAGGTTCTCCAATTTTCTACTGCTTCAAACTCCATGGTGTCCTGTATGAACATGTTGTTCCAAACGTTTGATTATAATAGCATCATGGCTTTCCGTGGAGCGGGGGTGTTCTACTGGAGCTACATGATCGTGGTGAATATTGTACTTCTGAACATGATGTTAGCCATTGTGATGGGTGTGTATCAAGCTGAAATTCAGGAGGGCTATAATGGGGACAGTAGCAGGCAAATCATGACCAGGATCCGCAAGAATTACCCGTACAAGGAACTACTGAAATCCCTTGCGTTCTGGCGTATAAGAGAAGTTAAACAACTGGTGCCTTCGAACGATCACCCGGCTCGTACTGAGCCGATCAATACCGACAGGGAGGCTTTAGAGTGTTTCAAGGAGTTGAAATACGATATTCGAAAACTCACTCGAGAAAATGTCATCTGGGAAGGGAAAGTATACCCGCCAATCTTGCTTCCAGTGCTCAGGGGGAAAGAGAGATACTTGCAGCAAACAGAAGCTGAGCAAGAAAGATCTCTACCTATGACAACTTGGATTCTTACACCGACCACGTTATTGGAGATGTTTCCGGCTGCAGACCTCACAAGCGAAGAAATTCGGTCAACTTTCGCGTATCTTCATGACGGTCTCATTCTTGATTGTGCTATGTCTGTTCACGAGGCAACCAACAGAGGAAAAGTGCCCAAGTATTCCGTCCTAGAAACCGCTAGACACGAAAATGATGCAAAAGCATTAGTTGTGAAGCTTCGAGATGAGCTCACAGAACTAAATACCCGTGTCACTGGAATCGAGCAGAAGCTTGACACGTTGCTGGAGGCAGTGTTGTCAAGTCATCCTAATCTACACGGCTGATGCTACAAAAAACGTGTTAGTTCCAAGCTTGGGCAACACAACAGTAGGATGCAACTTCGAAGTGTTCTCGTAATTCCATTTTGTTTGTTTCTCCATCTAAATATTGAACGCTGATATAACATGCATCCAACTTCTAAAAAGCGCATTTCTAGCTGTGAAATCTACGGCGATGACATTTACCGCAGTAGTTCTTTCATTGAACTGAGATACAGAAATTGTCAGCGACCTATCCGTCACGCAAGCGGTTGATTTGGCAAACTTTATGAATGACACTGAAAGAGGTGGTTTACCAAATCCCTTTGAAGTGAGGGGAGCACTTTTCGAATTCGTGATCACCATTATATTGGTCGGTTGAGGACAAGTCGTTCGGCTCAAAATATCTTGTATGCTAATTTACCATTAGTAGACTGTTTGTTGTCTTGGACGTCTTGGTTTGGTCGCAGTAAGTGTGGTATGACGGTGTCATGGTGGCATTGAAATGGATGCATTCGCGGCTTTGGTACGGCAGTCCCCCAGGTTTTCATCTGATAACCCAGGAAGAGTTTGCGCTGGAGGTTCGTAAGAAAACCCTAGTACATTAGCGCTCTCTACCTAACCTACTCCATGAATTTGATTAGAAACAAATCAGCGAACTTTACTTTGACTCACGCAGATTTGCAGACCTTCGAATGCAGGTAAGAAATAATTCATTCGAAATGACGTGAGTGGAGGTACTTACGTGATTTTGCCGCGAGCAGATTCGTCTCAAATTGAAGGAATTGTCACTAGGCACTCACCCCAGGCAGTCAAACAACCCGAGCGTGTTTTGGGACTTGGTAGAGCTTTTTGATGAATATTTACCACTATTGCTTTCTATTCAACGATATCACTCGGAATCACATTCTGATGGGTCCACACCACCATACCTGCTCACCATCTACCCACCAATGTTTTACGGGTTTGACGACATGGATTTGCTTACGGATCGGCTAGTGGGGAAGCAGCACCGTCTTCCATTTTGCATTCCAGTCGAGCTAGTGCTTGTGTTGCGCACAATGGGGCAATTACATGCGAGACATGCTGAAAACCAGACGGAGCAAATGAGTGGAACACTAACACTGGCAGCTTGGCCCAAAATGCAGCATGCAGAGGCATCTTGGCAGAGTGCTGAAAGTTTTTTTCGTTGGGCTGGAACATATTCAGAGGAGGTCACGAAGACTATCAGTTCAAACGACTCATCAACACGGCCAATTTGGAAGTTCTTCGAAGTGATGTCAGCACACAGTAGTGTTCTGTCACGCATTTGCTCGACGCATCGAATTTCGACCCATGTATCTAGTGTATGTGGCATGGGTTCTTTGCCCACTGTAGTTCCTAGTCTAACAATCTTGTTGTCAATGGATGCATAGTTGAGTCTTACAGAAATGAAACTGGAGCGTTTATCGCGAATTGAATCTGTATGTGCGCGGCGAGCGCTTACATTTGTTCGCGAGGCGCATTCCCTACTATCTGATCGATTCAACACCAGGTACTGTTATACGCGTTCAATCAAATAATGTTAATCGTTAATCTCGCTTTCTTACCCAAGCTCATAATTTTTCAGCGTTTCTCGGCAACTCAAATGGTGTCTTGGTGCCTACGAGGCTCGTTGGACAGCAATATATTATCAAAGCGAAATGAACATTTACAAGCTCGATGCAAATCCCGGTAAGGCAATACTTCTACCGCACGCATCACATCCTTATGAATTTTTAGTACTGAACCTATTTGTTTGCTAGAAATTGCCATCTACTTTTGCGAAAGCTTACTAAGACTTCGGACGCCACAACTACCACCCGAGCCATCCCAGAATCAAAATACAAGTTTCGCACAGTTCGCTCACGAAATTCAGCTACTTCATCATATTCATCTGACGGAAGCTATCGATCAAAAGAAGGTTTTATTAGGTGCTTCTCGTGATCGACTCGGAATTACCTGGTCTCCCCTAGCACTTGGCACATGCGTTAGTGTAGATCTTCTTACGACTCGAAAAATGGGACCAGTATTCAGTGACGAGGAGAAGGCTGCCAAAGATAACGAGGCCAACAACTATGTATCTCCGTTTCTAGTGGAAGTAATAGCTGCAAATGTTCAGGAAGCATGTTTGCACTCGAAATTTGAGGAGCAACAACAAAGTATAGAAACTGAGGTTATCCTAACCAAGACGACGCAGCCAGAGAAAATAGACATAGCAAGTGCGAGTAAGGGTTTGACGGCATACCGCATCGTAACAAAACCCGAGTTCCAGCAAGAAGACCGACTTGATTTGCATGTAGACCAAGAACCATCGAAGGTGAAACCATCGGGATCTGGACAACTGATACAACGTCCATCCAGTGCGACGCAGCAAAGTTCTGGCTGGGTAACGATGAATTACGGTGGCAAACTGCTGCACTTCGAAAAGTCAATCAATCATCCTCATACTAATTCATTGGCAGCAGTCATAGACTCGAGTCAGCGAAAATCCGATTCAATTCAAAACGATAGTCACTTGGTTTCTAGACTGGCAAAGCCTCGACCGTCATCATCTCCATGCTATTTATCATCGAAAAGGGTACCAAAGCTTCACGATCATGAAACATTGAGCTCTAAACGGCAGGTCGGCAATGTTAAAATGTGGGCACCTACACGAGCATCTTGTGCATTATGTGAGCGAAGGTTTATGCGTTCGAGCCTACCTGGGGTGGTCCTCATGAAGCGCATATTTGATCTCCGACGCAAGTGGGGCGTCATTCAAGACTCCAAAAAGTATAACACCGCATCGGTACTTTATGGGACTGGCAACGTGTGCCTCATTTGTCAGGAAATTTTGGCTTTCGAGGAAGGCAAGCAGTCACCAGATCCTACCTATTCTAAAAGTTTATATGAGCAACAAGTAAATGGACGAAAAGTAGAACCGCCAACCGCTACTGCTTCAGGCATGGGTCCAAACGAAGACGCGGAAATTACCAGGATGATTCATGATTCAATCTTGTGTCAGTGGCATCAACAACTTTCAAGTCGTTTGGAGGGTAACAACTTACAGGATATTGCTGTCAACAAGCGCGCTCGACAATCATCGACAGTCTATAGCATGAAGGCACAAAACGCATTGAATCCAGATACCAATCGCTGTGCCCACACAAAAGAAGAGTTTCAGCCATGGTGGGAAATCGACCTCGCGAACTACGTGGAGGTGCATTCGGTGAAAGTTTATCTCCGTGACGAAGTGAGTCACCTGTACGCTGCTGCAAGAAGTCTGTCCGTGAATCCTGGTAGGCACACAACTGGGGTATACCCACTGCATATTAGCGTCTCGATGAAGACAGGAGTAGGGCGCGATTGTGACGATATCATCGCAAGCTGTGTAAGCTCGTTGTGCATCACCGAAAAAACGGGCCCTCCGATCGAGTGGGAGGCCCCCCACAAGTCTCGAGGGAGATTCGTTCGCATCCAATGTGAAGGTCGTGCAATCTTGCACATTGAACGAGTGCATGTGTACGTCGCGAAGGCACCTGTAAAAGTTGTAAACGATCCCTTAGTGATGCGGCAACATGTTCGACAGGTACTGCAGCGTACTGCCTTCCGTGCGTCTGTGATTGCCACTACTGCGACACCAGCGTCCGCATCAAACAAAGTCGCTGTAGCCGCAGAACCTTCGCCAAAAACGAAAGCATCAGCGGTGGGTGCTCGTTCTTCACAGCGTCGACGCAGTCAAGTCGCATTGAACAAAGCTGAGAATGAGTCGCAGCCACCAACAGCGTTGTTTTTCGATCCTGAACGCGCCGAAAAGAAGCGTATCTCGAGTCTATACGCTCGGTTTAAGAGCTTGCTTGACGCGCGAGCGAAGTATGTAGCACCAGAAGCGGAGTCAGATGAAGAACCGAGTGGAAGTGTAAACGAAGCTCACACGAAAAAGTAAAGTAGTATTCTAACGATTCTAGGCATCGTTTAGAGAGAACGTTCGAGCAAGATGTCAAGCTTGCGCTCGAGTGCAGCAAGTTGGGCGGCCATTTGTTGAATTTTCGCACTCTCCGTAGCATTGGATGAGTCCGAGTTCGAATGGGGTGGAGCATCGTCAGAACTTGGGCCTGCTTCTAGCGTTGGTTTTGCTGAAGCTGGGTGTACAACGCCTTCATGTTCGTCAACATCGCTCGGACGATAGTTGACGCCCGCTTCGCAGCTCTTATCAGCTGGGGTTGACTGTTTTCGTTGTTCGACGTGCTGAGCATCTTCTTCACCAAAACTAGGATTGACGAACCCATTCAGGATATGCCGAAGTGTTGCGCGAGCTTCACTCTCTTGTACTCTTGCGGAGGGGAACATTTCCATGAGAACTCTAGATGTGAGAATACTTGGCTGGGCACTCAATGATTTTGAATCTGGTTTGCACGCTGCCATTTGTTCCAGTATTGCATTAAGACCTCGCTCAAGAAGGTCGGGTCGGATTCGTCCACGGAAAATAACATCAGCGTGACCTAGCTCTTCGAAGTTCAATTGAGAGAGCCTCGTCGTCTGACTAATGCGTGGTGCAGTCTTTGTTGAGGCTTCTTTCTTGTTACGACGGGTTCTGCATTGCACAACATCCTGCAGCCAACATAACAGATCCCAAAGCATGTTGTTCGCGATCCGGTGCAGCGACATGTTGCTCGACGCCTTGTAGCTCTCGCTGCTCACCTCCGCGTACGCATCCAAGACAATGGCAAGCATCATGTTTAACAGTACGAGGCTCACGACAATCATGTAGCCCCAATAGTAGAGCATGCACACTGGCGGATAAAGCCCCTGAATGGTGCTGTAATCGAAGTTTCCGAATAGCATGTTGATACACGTCTCCATCGCAACCTGTAAAGAAGAAAACTCCTCCACGCGGTCGCCGAAGAGAACTGTACCAGATATGGCGAAGGTCACAAAAATGACGATAAACACCACGAAGAAAGCGCCAAATTGGTGCAATGCACTGGCCACCGTGCGAGTTAGAATGCTGAGTCGTGGGTGAAAGCGGAACCTCTTCAGGATCCGCAAACCAAGCAGGAAAACCGCAAGTGTAGCTATTAAGCGCAGCGCTACCGTGAGTTTTGCTACAGACTTCAGCATGTCAATCACAGCGTAGAGACGCGCTCTCGCCTCAGCATCGGAAGCCCAGTTCTTGCCTCCGACCACAAGTGATGCCAAATTGTCCCGGAAGTTCTTTTGAAACATGAGCAGAACGATGGAGAACCACACGAAGTAGAACGCGACAACCACCACCGTGGACGCGTGCTCGATGACGACCCAGACATCGCCGCAGATCACGTTTCGTATACCTGTTCGACGGTATCGGTAGATTTTTCGTAATTGCATACCGAGTGCCATCAAGAAGAAGACCAAGACGACGACATCAGCGGCGATGGTGACCGACGCGCTGTACGGGTTTGAGAGTGCTGGTGTGGTGGACGAACTCGTTTCGACCGAGCCGCCTTCCGAGAAGGTGAGCTGCATCTCCGTGACGGCATATCCCTGCAGCTCGCCGTTGTACGTGACGATGGTGACCAGAAGCTCTTCCGTGGAGAAGTCGAGCCAGCCCCCCTCCCTCTTCAGAGCAGTGATCATGCCTGCAGCCTCGGTCGCGTTCGTGTCGAAGCTGATTAACTTCTGCACGGTCGAGGTGTTGGAGGCGTCGTAGCAGTTCGGGTAGAGGTTGGCGAGGAAGGGCTGCGTCACGCACGAGTGGATCGCCTTGCGCGTGACCTGGAAGTTGACGGCGCCCAGCACCTTGTTGAACATGGCGACGCGTCCCCACCGGTCCTTCGTGAGCGTGTTGCCGTTGTAGTCCTCCGTCACGAAGACGGCGGGCACGAACGTGTCCGTGAGCCAGTCGAAGACGTCCGAGATGTCGCCGATGTTGTAGAACTTGGTGGCCGAGTCGTCCGTGACCGTGTCGCTGCCCGACGTCGCGAGCGTGGACGACACGGCGTAGCCCTGCTCGTACATGACGGTGGCTGGGATGTGCGTGAACAGCATCCCGACGAAGACGCAGAAGTAGAGCACCGGCATGGGGATCCGCCACACGGCGTTGGTGGCCCTGCGGTCATGGCACAGCGAGTTGTACGCGGCTCGGATCGGCACCTGCACGTCAGCGTCCAGCTTGGCCTGCACACTTCCACCCGGTGTCATGCTGCTCCGATGCTGCAGTGGTGCCATGACAAGACACGACGAGGAGGTTTCGAGGGGTTTCGACCAAGGCGACAACGTCGCTGGAGACGTTGGCGAGACGAACGACTGGATGCATTAGCTGGTTAATTGCTGCTCTTGTCTGCTCTGCCCGCTGCCTCAGTCCTCCTTGCAGCGCTCGTGCTCATGCGTGGACTTGCTCGTGAGTCGCTGCAGCAGCCACTTGAGGCCGCCCGCCACCACGAACGCGAGCGCCGTGAAGACGGCGACCCACTTGGTGCGCGTGAGCGCGCTCACGACGCCCTCGAGCGCGTGCCAGCGCTCCGGGAACAGGCTCAGCAGCTGCAGGATGGAGACGTTCTCGGCCACGTCGCACAGCGCCGCAAGCACCGGCAGGCTGCGGACCAGGCGCCGGCGCGGCCACAGGCGACGCAGCAGCCCGAGCAGCGCCGTGGAGTAGACGAGCGGGAAGAGCAGCAGGTCGAACGCGTAGAAGTCCGCGTACAGCGCGCGGCCGCGCGTGCCCAGGCACGTCAAGTGCGGGGAGATGGCGTCGGCCGCCAGCCAGAACTCGCTGTCGAGCACGCCGCTGCACTGCGGCGGCAGCTCGCGCGCCCACTGCGTCTCCAGCTGCTGCAGCACCAGGAACGACGGCGCCAGCGCCACCAGCGCCGCCGCGAACGAGAGCGTCTCCAGCGTCATGATCAGTGCCAGGGGGAGTTGAGACTGTCGAGGCGAGGCGGGAGATGCAAGTGCGTGCAACGCGAGACAAGGAATTCACGGTGTGGACATGGGCCAGAGCGTTAGCAGGAGCGCTGCTGGCGGCTGGACGTGGCGCTGGAGCGAGGCCCAGGGCTCCAGCTGCAGCGGCGCGTAGTCGCTGAGCGTCGACGGGTGCGGCAGACCTGGTGCCCACTCGAGCACGGGGAAGCCCATGGACGTCACCGCCCTCTCGGCGGAGGTCATGGGCCGCTCGCGACGGCGACGGCGACGGCGACACTCGCGCTCGCAGGGCCCAGTTCTGGCTGCTGCGGGCTGCCGACTCTGGCCGAAGACTTCGGGCGACGCCGACGAGTCGAAGGCGTTGAAGCCCACGCGCATCTCGGTGCCTGCCGGCTCGGGCCAGCGGCCGTCCTCGTGCTGGCCCCCAATCTGCTGCTGCTGGTGCCACCACTTGGCGGGGGTCTTACGTCGGCGTGGCTCGAGCATGGCCAAGTCGTCGGTCCGCGCGGATGGGGGCGAGTCCGGAGGCAGCCCACGCGACTGCAGCCGCTGGCGAGATCGGAAGAGCTCGATTTCAGAGACTTCTTCGGCGGCGAACGCAGCCCCGAGCGCGTGCGACGAGAACTGGAGCATGGCTCCACGACGCCGCGATAACTCACCTCCGATTCAGAAATGAGCGGTGGCCACCAGAGGTGCCCGGAAGTATCTGCACGACACGCTGCCGACCAGCGCGAAGGTGATTGGCATGCCGCGCCATGCAATCAAAGCGAGCCACGACTGCATACAGCACGTGTCGAGGTAACGCGGTCTCAACGTGCTGCTCGGCGGCGTGGCGTGTTACTGTCTTCAACTTCAACTATTGGATCATCACTCTCAAGAGAAGAAAAAAAATACGTTTATGAGACTGGCAGTGTTCAATGTATTGCTGCTACAAGTAACCCTCCTGTTCAGGTCGATTGCGAAGGATTCAAGTCATAAGTGCCGAATGCGACTTTTTTCTTACGAGAAAGAATCCCCATAAGCAGTTTCATTTCCACGGGCGTTTCATGCCTCGAAACTGAGAGCACACGAAATGACATCATATTATAAACTATATTTAAAACCCCGGCGGGCATCGGAACCAACATGCTTTCTATGTAATTGCTTAAAACAGTTCTCAAAAACACCCATCCTGCTCGCCCACGAGCAGAGCTGTCAACGTTTCGCACAAACCATTAAACCTCGCAAACGTTTGCACAAAACCTTAACTCCTGCAGTTAAGTTTGGATGTGGCCCACCTAAATTTGAGTGGGGAGGCGGTCGCTCAGCGAACAGCATGGCTCTCGTAAAAGCGCTCTGGTTAAGCTTCATTCGTGAGCTCAAACAACAACAGGGGCGAGCTCGGACAAGCAGAAACGCTGGACCAGGTGAGCTAGTAGCTGGTAAAGTGCATGAACTCGTAGGTACAGTCCTACCCGGAGCGTCCGCTCGCGCTCGCGGCAGTGGCAAGCACCTTCTTAGGATCACTTTCCTCGATTTACCTGATGCCTGACGTTATGCCTGGTCTGCCTGTTGTAGCTGGAGCAGTCCATAGTGAATTTCGCGAATATGAGAGACCACATGAGTCCCTCGCGCTTCCAGTTGAACGTGGGCAGTGAGGTATCAGCCACACCCAGACTCCTGGGCGACGACGACATTCTGTGGGGGGCTTACGTGATGTACACGGGTCGTGTCCGACGACACAGCGCACCTACACGACCACGTAGAACGAGGGGCAGAAGTCGGTGCTAATTACCAGTCAAGAGGAATGTCAGAGGACAGCTCGAACGAGATGACCAAGACCAAAACGGCTGTCGCGGAGAAGCACAAGATTCGTCAGCACCTGCGTCGTAGCTACATTTTAAAAGCCCCCCCCCCGGTGCTAGACCTTCGCGGCGATTTTCCCCCTACCAATTCGGCGACACAAGCTGGTAAGGCGCATGCAAGGAACAAATGTATATTATGAACTTGTGACGTGCTATCGTTTCGTTATCGTCAGATACTGTTTTAGTGCTGCTATTGAGTGGATGTACCTCGCTTTTGTTGTCGCAACACAGCAGATGTCTGCTGTTGTTTAATGCGCCGCGAATTCTCTGCGATGAATACCAGATCTCGCTCCAGTTCAGGGCTCAACGAGCACCGCTTCACTGTGGCAATGTTTCCACTGGTTGAAAACGCTCTCTCGGAAGCGACGCTCGTGGCTACAGTTCCTAGCCACTTTCGGGCTAGCCGACTGAGGTATCGATACTTGTGCATGTTGCCTCGCCACCAGTCAAACGGATTCATGATAGCATCCTCCTCGTCGCTTGCTTCAGCATCAGTCTCGGTTAGATATTTCTTCACCTCCATCCGGCACTTGTGATGACGGACGTTGTCGTATATTTGCGGCGCTTCTTTCCAAATAAATAGGTCGTCATGAAATCATCATCAGGCGGACTTGTTGTTGAAGAAGCTGCCTGCTGTGTTGGTATCCGTTCTCCCGATAGTTTTGCCGCAGCGGAAATATGGTCCTCGATAGCCTGTTGCTTTTCAACATTATTCAAGTGACTCATTTGACCAGCGATACGTGGATCTAAGAATGCTATCCACTTGGGTTCGTCTTTCATTCGCTTCGCAAAGCGCGTAGTAAACAGTTTGAGCAACACCTTTCTACACTCCTCCATCTCCACTCGTGTTTCAGTGGCGTACTCCTCTTTCTCGACCGGGCGGATTGTTTTGTCGAATATATTTCGGTTTCAGCGATGCGTTGAGCCCACAGAGAGAAGGAAGGACCAGAGGAAGTGTAGGGTATAGCTGGCCGCCCAACTGCGTTGATACTATGACAAACGGTTTGAGTAATGCACAGAGACACTTGATGATCAGCCAATCTTTATGTTTCGGCATCGAGAGCTTGCTCTGCATATCGGAAAATTCGTGGCGGCCCAAGGAGCTGCAAAACAATGCGAAAAACGCTGCCAAAGCAGGCTCCAGTCTAGTGCGTCGCTTCATCATCTGGTAGCAACTGTTCCACCGTGTCGGACAGTCCACTAACATGTTGACAACATTTGCAGAAGGCACACGCAGATTATCAGCCTGAACAACATCAAGCCGGTTGTGGGCTTTTGGGGACCGACGAACGTATACAGCCAATGACCGAAATCTCTGCACAGTTTCACGGACCATTTCCATGTCTCCGTTTTGTTGATCGGAAAATGTGCTTTCGAGAAATTCATCCATTTCTTGTATTGCATCACTTCTCAATCGATTCATTTCAGCGCGCTCTTCCTCAGATAGACTCTCATCCTCCTCGTTGTCAGTTTCCACTGAACCAGGCTCAACAGCAACTAACTACAACAAAAGAGAACCCTTCTCTGTGGATTATGTATTTTTGTCTTTTGACATTGCACCTGACAGCACCAGGTGAATATCGTGAGCCAAGCAGGAAACGTGCTCTAGCCCAAGTATATTTCCACAAGAGAACATGTTGGCCCCCGAATCTCTCACCAAACGAGTGCAACGCTCTTTGTTAAGCTCCCAATCACCCAAAATATCGTCCAAAAACCCTGCAATCAGTTCACCACTGTGCCGACCGGAAATTTCCTTCACTTCCAACGTCCAGTTCCTGGGGTAGAACTCATCATATACGTAGTGAATAGTGAACGAAATGTAGAAATGGCCATTCCGTCCCGTCCAGATGTCCGCCGTGACTGAAAAGTACTCGCACCCCGTTTTTATTTCCTTTTTGACGTGCCCCCTCAATTCCGCAGCCAGTGCGATAATACAACCCCGAAGTTGCGTGCACTTAGGCAGCGGGACATTCCCATGGCCCAAGACCCGGGTGATGTACAGGACAAAGTAAATAAAACCTTGGTCTTCGATCATAATGAGGGGACGAAAATGGCCAGCAATCCATTTTGCTAGCAGATTGTTCACTTCCGCCTGTTCCTGGCTCGAAATTTCGCGTAACTCGTGTGCGGCATCGGAAAAATCGGCATCCAGACGGCGACCTCGCCTAGGGCCTCCTCGAGTGTTGTCATAAAGCTCACTTCTGTGAAACCTTTCCATGTGGGGCAGAACTTGATGGTTTGAGGTCTTAAACGGAATTGTCA